>JAPYYJ010000254.1:0-13624 GCA_028533885.1 Nasua narica | reverse complement strand
AGGCTGCACAGCCACCGACTGCACTGGAGGCGAGGAGAGTGGGAGGCCTCGCAGATGCGGCCTGACTACAGGCTTAGTGGGATGAGGATGGAACCTTGGAGAATAGGGCCCGGTCTGGACCTGCCCTGCCATGCTCCGGGGCTGCGGGCCAGTCATTCGCCACCATGGGCGCATATTTTAGCATCTGAGTATCCAGGGATCAGACTACTTGTCCACGGCTCCTCTTGTTACCCGAAGGAGAAAAAGGATCTTATCTGTTTGTTTGTATGTTTTTATTTTTAAGATTTTATTTATATATTTGAGAGAGGGAGAGAAAGAGAGTAAGAGAGACAGAAACACAAGTAGGGTGAGGGGCAGAGGGAGAGGGAGAAGCAGACTGCCCCCGAGCAGGGAGCCTGACACGGCGGGGCTTGATCTCAAGACCCTGAGATCATGTCGTGAGCTGAAGGCAGACCCTGAACCAGCTGAGCCACCCAGGCGCCCCTGTACCTTTTTTAAAATTTCTGTATTCTCAGTGTCTAGCATAGGACCTGGCACATAGTAGGTGTTCACTGAACAAAAGATACAGGTACAAAGTGTAGTGACAACTTTCTGACTTAGGAGGTGACAGGTGACCACTGCAGTTCCTTTAGACTCCAGTGGTCTAAGATCCGAAATATTCCTCAGCCTTTCTTTGACTTTGGATAAATCCAACCAGCATCTAAGACTGAACTGTTCCCAACCAAACCCTTCTCTACCAGCAAAGTGATGTTTGCTGAGCATGTACTAGAATGCAGGGTAGAGGCTTCGTCTGCAGGTTCCCTTCATCCTCACGGGGAGGGGACAGAGAGAGGATCAGGGGCCAGTGAAACAATGTGCTGAAGGCCAGGCAAGAATTGGTTTTCTTTGTGATGGTTTGTCAGACCCTTATAGCTTCTGTCCAAGTTCATAGCTTCCTTGAGCTCTCTGGCCCCCAAGGAAGCAGGCCCCTCCCGCTGGCCTCTAATCTCTTTTCCGGGTCCTCTGGTGTGGTGAGAACAGCCCTGTCCTCAGCTCTGAGCTTCTTGCTGCTCCATTCTTCTTCTTGCTGCTCTTATTCTTCCTTTTATTTATTTTTTAATACCCCCCTTGGCCTCCAGATTGTCAAATTGTGCTGCTTCTTTATGCCAGCTCAATTTTCACTTCCCCAGGGTGACTTAAGACTGGTGGATCTTGTTGTCTTCTCACTTTTTTTAAAAAAAATATTTTATTGGTTTATTTAAGAAGGAGAGAGAGCACAGGCAGGGGGAGAGGCAGAGGGAGGGGGAGAGGCAGAGGGAGAGGGAGAAGTAGACTCCTGGCTGAGCAGGGAGCCCAATGCAGGGCTCAGTCTCAGGACCCTGAGATCATGACCTGAGCTGAAGGCAGACGCCTGACTGAGCCCCCCAGGGGCCCTATTGTCTTCTCACTTTTAATTACAAAATACTCTCTGGCTTCTGTAACTGAATGATTGAGTATTCCCTTGTATTCATTCATTCATGCAGCTTCTATAAGATGCCAGGAACTGCTGGGCACCATGGAGGCATCCAGTGTCTCTTGAGATTAACTGTGCTCCCTCCTGTTTGATGGGTACTTTCTGCAGGCAAAATTCAGATCTTCTACCTTTTCTGAGTTCTCCGTGGTGGCTTAATATGGCTCTGGCCATAGCCAGGAATGACTCAGGAAATTATGTTGTATATTTCTCAGTCTCTTCAGGGAACCTTGGGCTTTGCTTTATCCCTGGTCCTGTCTTGGGTGCTCTGAAAACAAAGCCTTCTGATTTTCTCTGCCCACCCTCAATTGTGTGCAACCCTGTGGCCGGCATCTGATACAGATCAGACACAGGGCACCCCACAGTGACTTTTTCTGTCTAAAGGCTACTTGCAGGAATGGTGAGACCCAGGAAGAGGCTGGGCTGGTGAGGAGGGGGCTGTGCTCCCCTGTGGTAATGATCTTGCCTCATGCCGGTGGCCATGCAGGGGCCAGCGTCTGGGGTGCCCTCTCTCTGCCCCAGGTGTCCAAGAACCTCAAAGTGGGAGTACATAGGTGTAGCATTACTATATTTAAAAAACTGCTTAGTGATCAAAAGCTGTCGAGAAGCAGTGAGATGTAAGCAGATCTGGTACAAAACAGGAAGCCAGTGGCCTGGTGAATTCTCACATTTGGAGACCAGAAGTGAAAATGTTCTGTCTGCCCAGAGTAGCAACAGGCCAACAAAACAACAGGTGGGGCGGCGCTGGAGGCCATGGCCTTGGTGGGGTCCCTGTATCCTGGATTTTTACCTGCAGGGCCATGGGGGTTGTCTTTCCCTCCTCCAAAGTAAGGTTTTTCATATATAAGCAGGGAGCCATTAGGAAGGAGATGGGGGGAGGTACAGAGCCTCACGTTCCATGGTAGCCCCAGTAGCTGGGGGGGGGGGCCTGGGTGCCTTGTTTGGGTAAGGCTGCCGTTGGACTTGAGGACACTGAGTTCCCTTCCAGCTGTGAAGCTGTCGCAGAGCGTGGGTGACTTCAGTTCCACAGTGCTGGGGGAGGGGGCGGGGGATGAGGTAGTAGAGACACCTGTGCGTGTGCGTGTGTGTGTGTGCGCGTGCGTGCACACTGCAGAGGTGTAACCCACCCAGAAGGATTTGTACTGTTGCCTGCTATATCCCCAGAGGGCCTGTGCATGGTAGATGCTCAATGAATGTTTGCTAAAGGAGTGAATGACTGCGTGCGGAATATTTTCACGGACCTTTGCCTTGCTTCCTGACCACATCCCTTGCTCTAGGCTTCCTGTTTGGTCTCTAGCCCCAAGTCCCTACAATACCTAGGAGCTAGAGGGTAAATACCACAGGGAAAGGAATAATCGTGGTATAAAACGACTAAGCTAAGAAGACAACAGGTCTGAAGATAAGATTTAAATCAAATTTATGTTCAGACTGCTTTCTTTTGGGCTCAGTCTAATGTCTCTCAAGGAAGAACCCAGGTTCAAGCTACCATTGCCAGCCTTGTCATGGTCATGCTTGGATATCCTACTTCTTCAACCCCTTTCATAGGCTTTTCTCACAAGGAACCCGTTGGTTCATGCATCATTCTTCATTGTGTTTACCGAGGGCTCTGCTGTGTTAGGTTCAGTTGGGTGTGAAGGATACAGGGGTCAGCCAGGGAAGTTTCTGTTCTCTAGAGCTCACAGTGGAACAAACATACATTCAGTGGTACGTTCGGCGACAGCAGGATGCCCGGGCATTCAAGAGAGAGGTCAGACTGAAGAGCGCTCTCTGCAGTTGGCTGGGAAGACGGAGGCCCAGAGTGGAAAGGACTTGACGGAGCGGAGTGAGCTGAGAACCCACCTGTCCCAAGTCCCGGGCAGCCCAGTGCTCTTTCCACTCCGTGGGTCTGTCGCCTCTTCCCCTTTGTCCGTGGGGCATCTCCAGACCAACAACCTAGCCATGGGAGCCCATCTCTGGACTCGTCCGTTAGCCTGAGCGCCTGGTGGACGCTCCCGTCACGTGAGGGTCCTGTGGCCGTCAGTGTGTCCTGCCACTCAAGGCCTGTTGGACTGTCTGGGTCCTCTCATCGTGCTGGGCTTGAATGGTGGGCTCAGATCTTACAATCTTTCAAGTTTGGGGAGAGTCTCTGAACCTCACTTAGCATCATTTACTAAATCTCACTTCATTCCTCTCAACTCAGTCCAAAAAATGTGCGTTGAATGTCCTAGGTGGGTCTCACACCCCCGTGGCCCCTGGGAACATCTCCTTCACAGCATGAACAGCAGGTGCCCTGGTGCCTGCCTCTCATCCGCGGCTCCACCAGATTCCAGACCGTTCTGAATGGGCTCCTACTTCCTGCTGACAAATCTCGTCTCCAGTGCTCACCGCACATCACTCGCTAACTGCCCTGGCTCCTTGTGTTCTTGGGGGAGGCCCATTCAGCCCCGTGCACAGCAGTCTGAAAGTATAACACTCAGGGGGAAGCCTCAGCCCGCTCAGAAGCTGCCGGGCCAGGCTTTCTCTTGTCAATGCTCAGGGGACCGTTGGCAGAGGCCTCTGCCTGCTCCAGGGATCAAGGTCCAGATGCTCCGAGCATGACCAGCTTGATAACATATCCTTGTGTGGGCTTTTTCTTCTCCTGGTTTCTCATTGTTGTTCCCTGGAATCACCTTCCAGATAAACCACCTACCCACAACTCCTTGAATCAGGTTCTTGCTTCTGGGGGGACAGTCTAGGCTAAGACCGCACTTACGCCTTGCCTTGTAAGCTTACGTTTATCCATTTATCTACTTGCTCATTCATTCAGCAAATACAGACCATCTACTATGTGCTCTTGGTTGTGAGACGGTAAGACTGAGCAGAAGAGAGACAGTCTCTGCCTTCATAGATCTTCTCCTTTTTGGGACAGAGAGGCTGTGAGCAAATAAACACAAAGAGGTCTTATAACTCTAGATAATAAGTGCTCTGATGCAAAAAAAAAAAAAAAAAGCTGGGGCTAGGGATGCAATGGAGAGGAGGAGGGTACTTGGATAGGGTGGTCGGCAAAGACCTCCCCAAGGAGGCTGCATTTGAGAAGACACTTGAATAACCTGAGGTAGAAATGAGCTTGAGGCAGGGGGGCTCGGGGGAGAGTGCAGGAAGTGGCATGTGGGAGTGGGGTGGGCAGACATTGGGACTCATTGGGACTCACTGTGACTCATAACTCATTGGACTCTGCCTCTAACTTGGACTAGGAGCAAAGGAGAGGGCTTTCAGCAGGGAATATCATGACCTGAATTGAATTTTATAAAGCTCACGTTGGCTGCTGTACTAGACTAAGCATTCTGTACGAATCACACCCTACTAGACTAAGGCAGCAGGTGTGGAAGCAGAGGGACAGTGAGGGGCCAGTCATCAGCATCCAGGTGGCATTTAAAGGTATGGACAGCGGGCGCCTGGGTGGCTCAGTGGGTTGAGGCCTCTGCCTTCAGCTCAGGTCATGATCTCAGGGTCCTGGGATCGAGGCCCCACATCGGGCTCTCTGCTCAGCGGGGAGCTTGCTTCCCCCTCTCTCTCTGCCTGCCTCTCTGCCTACTTGTGATCTCTCTGTCAAATAAATACATAAGATCTTTTAAAAAAAAATAAAGGCATGGACTGGGTGATACCATCTAGGGGCACTGGGGAGAAGGGAAGAGTTTAATAGACATCAGATCATCAAGTTCTTCTCTAAAGGAGTGAGTTTCGCACGTCAGTGTGCATGGGGGTCACCTGCACCTGATCACCGGTAACCTGTTTACTAAAGCAGGACCCTGGGAATTAGCATCCAGAGCTTCCTGGCCTTGGGGAGATGCTTAGGAAGAGAAGCACCCCTCAGATGACTCTGATGCAGGTGGTCCTTTGAGAACTGCCCTTTGGGACAGGAGGATGGAGGTGTCAGCAGTGGAGGGCAAGGAATACTGCCAGGGTCACGGTGACCAGGCGGCAGGATCCTCAGGAATTCTTTCCAGGGCCGTCACAAGACCCTGACCTCCACCGACTCCTCCTTCCCTGTGTAGGTAGAGGTGTAGAGGTGTGGCACCCTATACCCAGACCTTTGCCAATCGTGTGCCAGTCTTCCCCAGGCACCCCTACCCATGTCCACTGGGGAGCTTACTTCCTGTATGGAGCAGCTGCACCTTTGTGGTGGGCGGCAGCACGAATGAGGCTCCTGGCTGGGGTCTGCAGGAGGGGTGCCGAGCACAGGCATGACTCCTGTCACTCCACAGGGATGGTAGCCTGCTTTTCCTCCAGGCGGGAGTACTCACTGCAGGTGGGCAGCAGGGGGCATGGTCGCTGCCAGATCCGTGTCCTCACCTCCTTACCCAGGTGTGGGTTCTCCCATCCGGTGGGCAGCGTGAGCACATCCGAACCCCCCAGCTCTGAGCCCTCCCCTATTGCCAGGCCTGACTCACCAGTTGCTGGAGGACTTTTTCCTTGGGTGACTTATCATAGGGAGCCAGAACGCCCCACCTCCCCTCTCCACATCTCCCTTCCTTGTGCATATTTCACTTTCCTCCTCCTCCACGTTGGAGTGGGATCAGTGCCTGTCTCCCTGGAGCCTGCCATTGAGTCTTGCCAGCGCTCTCTGCAGAATATCTTTTCAATCTGTCACCTGCTCTCCATTCCTGCTGTCTCTGCTCAATATTGTCCTTGGACCGGATTACCGTGTAAGCCTGTTATGGACTGAATGTGTCCCTTCTAAATCCGCATGTGGAAGCCCAGACTCCTAATGTGATGGTATTAGGAGGTGGGGCCTTTGGGAGGCTCTTAGAGGTCAGATGAGTTCATGAGGGCCGGGTCCCCATGACGAGATGAGTGTCCCTATAGAAAGAGGAAGACGGGCGCCTGAGTGGCTCAGTTGGCTGGATGGCCAGCTCTTGAGTCTCAGCTCAGGTCATGATCTTGGGGTCCTGGGATTGAGCCTTGCATTAGGGCTCCTTGTTTGGTGGGGAGTCTGTTTGGGGATTCTCTCTCCCTCTTCCCCTTCCCCTTGCTCAAGGGTGTGCTCTTTCTCTCTCTCAAATAAATAAATAAATCATAAAAAAGAAGGAAGAGAGACCAGGGTGCTTACCCAGCAGGAGCTCTTTCTCTCTCTCTACTCCTCTACTCCCTCCCTTCTTCCTCCCATGAGGACAAAGGAGAAGAGGGCCTTCTGCAAGCCAGAAAGAGAACCCTCACCAAGAACCAAATTGGCTGGCACCTTCATCTTGGACTTGCAGCCTCCAGAATGATGAGAAATGTCTTTTGTTGGTGGTATTTTGTTATGGCAGCCCGAGGAAACTAAGACAGCTTCCTCTTCAGTTTCTCTGCCTCTAGTCTCTGTTCCTTATTTTCCCATCTTAGTTCCTTTCATGGCACTCACTACTGATTGTAAAGATGTATCTGCTAGTCTATTAGCTTGGTGTTTATCTTCATAGCCAGATGGCTCCCTCCATGAAGCTGCACCTCTTTTGTTCCGTCTGGACCCAGGGCTGGCTGAGCACCCTGTCCAGCATGCAGTAGGCGCTTAACAGTATTTCTTGAAGAAATGAGATGCTGACTACACACGCCTCCAACCAGGTCTCTCTACATCCTGCCTCGTCCCTTCTGACTCAAGCTTTATGCTTTGGCCATGGTTATCTTTTTAAGACACTAATTCTACCCAACCTAACCCTTCCTTGTCAGGGTGTTTATTGCCCCCCACCCCCTCGCCCCGGGTCAAATGTTTACGGGAGCTAGGTGAACTTAAGATCAAGCTGATAGTGAGGAAAGGTGCTGTGAATCATTAATAAAATGCATTTAATTTCAAATTGTGGATGTGCTTTCAAAGTAACCCTGAAACCCACGAGCACTACAGGAAGTGGATGAGTCACGCCTCCCACTACCTGGTGTCCTCTAGGTGGGGCTACATAGAATCGGCCCTCACTGCCTGAACCTGCCTCTCACGGCCACCAGCAGCTGTCCCAGGTGGCCACGGCCCACGGCGCCCTGTCTCCGCCATCCCCACGCAGGGCTCCGAGAGCTCCCACCCAGCAGGGCAGTGTGCGCCGTAGGGCTGTGCCCACCCTCCGCAACTCTGTGTATTCTGGGATAGTGTGTTGTGTGCCTACTTGTGGGGTGGGGAGGGGTAGAGATCTTCGGGGAAGACAGGGCAGGCTCTGATACAGCTATTTAGAAAGCCGGGAAAACACAGTTCAATAGAAATTTCCTCTTCAGTCAACGTTGGTCCGTTTCCCCTCTCCTTACTAAGAGGAAGTTCCGTTAGCTCACAGAAACCCAGAATCACACATTCCTCAGCCTGGAAAAGCCCTCGAGGGAGATTACTCAGTTTAAGAACAAATGGCCTTCTGTGGGGGACTTGAATCCAATTCTGGAGAAGCCCGTGAGCGTCTCCGCACCAGCTGTAGGAAGGACTCCGTTTTCCCTACAAGCACCGGCTGGGCTGGGCAGGGCACATAGCGCTAACTCCTGTTCACGCTTCTGCGTGCTTCCCGAGGGAAGCCGGCGAGCCTTGCGTCAGAGCCCGCAGCCTCGGACTCCGTTCTCCCAGCTGCTCTGCGGTTGGTCTCTTCCCGCCTGACTGCTCGCTGATTCCTCTTATTCTTTCGATCTTCCTATTCATCTCTCTGCTGCTCTCCATCCAGTGTGCCTCGTAGGCCTGTTCCTGGGGGCAGAGGCCATGTCTGACCCCCATTTCCAGGAGACCCCACAGCTCTCACCGGCAGGACAGGGAGGCCTCCACGGCAAATGTCTGAGCCGTTCCAAATGGCATGATATTAGTCAAGATCTCTGATGACGATGGGATCGGTGCTTCCCATAGCTGGTTATTTCCTCAGAGTGAAACGGGGAGAAGCATCATTGGAGATGACACAGGGGGACAGGGATGAGGTGTCCCCATTCACCTCCTCGAGGATCCAGGATGGGACAAAGGGCAAAGTGCACTGGAGACTCTGGCCAGGGCCCTGAGTTTGCTCCATTCACAGGGCTGAGCTTGGGGGAGAGACTGAAACCCACGTGTGGCTTTTCGTGGAAGGAGCAGGCTTGCTCTCAGAATCAAATGCAGATGGCTTCCGCACTTATGAGAAGCGCCCCGGGACACCGCTCCGTGTCGAGGGGAGCCGGTGGTGGGGCTCCAGGCAGGTCGGATCTCTTTTCCCACCAGTCAGATGCCACACTCGAAACACTGTGTTCTACATTTCCTTTTCAGCCTTCAAAAAGAACCTTCCAGTCCCTTCCATACTTCGGGTTAGTGTGAGGACTCCTACCTGTGTGTATCTGACTGGAGAGGAGTCTTTGTTCCTGCTAAAGTGATATCACACATCTACCTCGTTGTCAACCTCATTTATCAACAACTTGAGGCTTCCACCAGCCACCGTGTCATCAGAAAGTTGACTAGTTTCACAGGATTCCTGAGGTCCTGACAATTTATTGAAGTAAAAAACATACGTCACTGATTTACAGAGCCCGATGTGCAAGGCACATTCACACCCACTGCCTTGCACCCCTGGCCGTTGCACACATCGGGCGTGGCTTTCTAGTTTTACAAAGAAACTGAGGCCCCTCAGCTTACAGATGAGGAGATGCTGGAAACCATGGAGCCAGAACGAGAACCTCTAGGTTCTTGAGATCCCCAGAATCCTTGCACTGTACTACGGTGCTGCTTCAATAAATAAGTGAACAAAATAAATAAACCTTTCAGGAGAACTCCGAGGAATCCTCCCGCAAGCCCAAGTTCTGAGAGGGAGTTCAGTTATCAGAGTGGCACACCAGAGCCTCCGGGCACGACGTGCTGGAGGAGTCGGGGGCACTGGGTAGATTCCCTGAGCAGGAGTGTCTCTCCTCAGAATGCCACAGAAAAACGCAGGACTGAGTGGTGACCTGGGCGGGGTGGGGGGGGGCAGGGAGACCCCAGGCCTGTCACTCCCTCCCCCCCCCAGCTTCCTTGCCCGCGGATTGTAAGCTGGCTTTGAAGTTAGAACCCAAACTGGACTGTGGGGAGGCAGGACCCATACCTGTCCCCCTCCCAGGCCCAGGGCTGGGCAGTCCTCTTAGCATGGACTTCTGCTAAATCTGTTAACCCCCAGCATTCGAACAAAGCCAGCTGTGAGCAGACATGGGTTTTTCAGTCCACTTCCTCCCAGCCCAAGGTCACACCAGGCTGGAGACGTCAGTCCTGATGCCAGCTTGGTCACCACCCAGCATGGAGGGCCCACTGGACACTGAGTCATTATTCCGCACGCGCTATCAGAGGGTAAGAGGGCCTCTGAGAAGTGGCTGGCCCACCAAGCTCGCAGACCTGGATGCTGAGAGAGCAGGGGTCTGAGCCCAGTGCCATGTCCTGTGGGTCTGTAGCTCGATGCTAGCCATGAACACAAGCGCAGGTCCCAACCCTGACCCTCTGGGGCAGGCGAGCTGGTGCCCACACCCAGAGACCACCAGGGTTGAGTTTTGCCCAATACAAAGAGCCATGGTTTCTCTGGTACCGTCAGCAGGATGGTGGGGGCTTCATGGCGGAGGGAGGGAGTGGCTCGGCCGCAGTGGGCTTCATCCCCCAGTGGCTCCGTAACCGTGGTTGGCAGACTGACTGACTGCCCAGGACAGATGCATCCTAAGATCTTCCGTGACAAGCTCCCTGCCTGGGGGGGCGGGCTGCCAGCTGAGGAGCTTCTCCGTGTGACATTCTCAGGCTGACCAGCTCTGACCATCCAGAGATCAAACTTGGTCTCTGTTCCCTCTTTGTCCTCCTAGAAATGGCCCCTGCGGGGAAGCCCCCACCGTCCCAGCCCTCCATCTGGCTGGAGGCCCTGGCCCTTGGCTGGTCTGGAGTCAAGGCCTGGGTCCAAACTGACTTCAGCTTGGGCCTCCCCACAATTCCAGAAGACCCTGTGACTCCCTTGAGCAAATGCTCTGCCACAGCACAGGAAGAGCCCCAAGGAGGGAGATCATCTCCGCCCTGCCCTTCCTGGCACTGCCAGAGTCTTTGGAGCCCTCTAGCAGCATGGGCCGACGCCACCCATACGGCCCGCAAGAGTTTAGCAAGAGAGGCCCTCTGCCCTGAGCCCCTTAGCCAGCCCTGCCGGGCCTGGCGAGCGCTGGCGCCCCCCGGGCTTGCAGAACAGGGCCCACACTGGCCTCATGCATCTGATCCTGGGGGGCCCTCATGGCTGAAATCAAAAGCAGCCCCTCAGCCTGAGTCACTCATTGGAGTGGAGGCTGGAGATCAGTGGCAGGGTGACCATGGTTG
This sequence comes from Nasua narica, assembly GCA_028533885.1. NCBI lineage: Eukaryota > Metazoa > Chordata > Mammalia > Carnivora > Procyonidae > Nasua > Nasua narica. The sequence continues at coordinate 2,915 of JAPYYJ010000254.1, read as the reverse complement.
AGTCAAAGCTGCCCAGGAGACCGCCTGGGGCTGCCACACTGCCCGGACGGGCAAGATCATGGGCCAAGCTCCAGTCAGATGCTCCTAAGTCATGGCTAGTCAAGCTCAGGAGCGACCATTGCTCTGTTGGCTGGTCCCACTGTCCAGTTGACGTCCCTGAGGGAGTAATAGTCATTCCTGGGTCCTGTTTCAAATAGCCCTTGGCCAGCACTGGTGGAGGCCAGCCTGCCTCGGCATCTAGGCACGTCCTGAGCCTGGGGCCAAGGCTGTCTATCGAGGAGGACTCTTCCTCCAGGCAGCCCCTCTTGGCTGCTTTCTCCTCTGTGCATCTGTTCTGCTTCAGGTAGCCCCGGAATGCCAGTGAGGCTGGGCCTTCTTCTCCAGGCCCCTCAGGCCCAAGGGGATTGTTGGAGTCACCCTGCCTGTCCCCAGGCTGCCCCTCAGAGTTCTGGACTAGGCCGATGCCACTGTCATCCTGGCCCTGGCTGCTGTCCCCCACCCGCCGCTCCCAGCTGGGGCCAGTGCCGGGACTCAGGCTGGGCTCCTGCAAGCAGATCCCGCTGTCCGTGCTGCTGCCGCCGCTGCCACCACTGCTCCCCAGCTCTGGGGGCGCCCCTTTGCCCGTGGTCCCCCCAGCTTGGGGGTGGGGGGCAGGGAGGAGGAACTGGGGTTCTTCATTCTGCAGGGATGGCTTGGCACTGTCAAAGCCACTGTCCGTGCTGCCGTGCAGGTCTGAGTTCTTCAACTCTGGGGACACTTTGGGGAAGGCCTCCTCATCCAGCGGATGGATGGCGTCCTGGGGCATGGGGCCAGGAACCTGGATGATGAAGCTGGAGGGCTGGGGCTTCTTGAAGACCTGGAGAGGAGAGGACAGAGTGAGAAGTGAGGGTTACCTGTGGGAACCCCCTCCAGGGCTGCAGGCGAGGCCCCGGGGCCAGGAGGTGGGCTCAAGAAGGTTTTACTCTAACCGAGGGGCCCATGGAGCAACTGGCACTTTTTGTTTCACTTCTGAATCTACCTTTTCTCTGAGTGTGGTTCTTAGTTTGGCTCAGGCCTGCATGCTTGCAGGCCAGGTGGAATGGCAGGCAGAAAGGAAGCCGGCCGGGGAACAGAGAATGTTCTCAGCCCTAGCAGCAGTCCTTTCCAAACCTGAGAGCAAGCCGGACTCATCTAGATAGATCTAGAAGTGTGTCTCAAACTTTTTTTGACTATGATCCCAAATAAGAAATGTGTTACATAATGGCCTATTTATAAATATCCCATAAACTGAAAGCTGTTTCACAAAATAACACTTCTTGTTGCCACCCGAGTACCGTGATCTACACTACTACTCTCTTCTAGTCTACACCTGTTCTCGTCTATCCCACCCTGTTCTATCCCATCCCCTCCATTATCCTCGTTTGTCCCATTTCATTTTTTAAAACGCAGGATGTGAGACACCAAATTAAGTCCTCCACCCCCCCGAGCTGTGACGTGTTCAAACACGGGGTGGCCGCCACACAGGGCAGTGGAACAGGCACAGAATTAGCAGCAGGGGAGGACCTGCTCCCCACGACCTGCCCGGAGTCCCCCTTGCTGTTCCGTTTCAGCCACGCTGGGGTTCTCTCGCTCTGGAATGCCTCAAGTCAGTGCTCCCAGGGCCTTTGCATGTGCTACGCCCTGTGGCAGGAACACTTGTCTCAGCACTTTCTCTGGCTGCGTCATCCTATTAGTTGAGTCTCAGCTCAGATGTTCCTCCACAGAGAGGTCTTCTTGATCGTCCTGGCTATAGCACTGCTCTGACACGCTCGACATTCACCTAGTTTACTTCTTTCTAGCACTTGGTTCCTGAAATTCTTAAATTTATTTCGCCTCCCACCACAACCTGCTACCTAGCCACGTTTCCTCCTCACACCCAGCGGAATATAAGCTCCTGGAGAACAGGAGCCCTCTAGTTTGTCTGTCACTCTGTTCCCAGAACTTAAACTAAGCCAGAACATAGGCTCTCATAAGGTTTGTTGACTGACTTACTGACTCACTGGGACACACCTGACCTCATTCCCCTCGTAAGTTTGAACTCGTATGCAACTCTTACTGGTTGAGTTCCTATGAATATCACACAGGTTGGTGATTAAGGGTATCTGTTTCTGGAGCCAGACTCCATGGTTCAAATTCCAGCTCTGTCTTATATCAGCTGTGTCACCTTGGCTGAATTATTTGCCCTCTCTGTGCTTTAGTCCTCGCCTATAAAACAGAAATAGTGATGGTACCTGCCTCCTCATGTTGTAGTTAATACATGGCAAGTGCTTAGCATAGTGCCTGGTACAGACAAAGCACTTGCTCAATATTGGGCGAATTGAATTTGACTCTCCAATCTCTAAGGAGAGAAGCGAGAGGACTCACTCAAGGTCACAGCAGCAAATGACAAACCTGTGATTTGTACTCCACTGTCATGATCTGAAATCCCCATCTGGCCAAAGATCAGATCCAAACAGCTCAAGACTGGGAATAAGCATATGAGTGTGAAAGTGCTCTGCGCACTTGAAGTTATCCATAAAGTTAGCAATGACCACCGGCGCTAGATGAAGGCAGCTGGGCTGCATTTGTTTCGAGGAGGAAAACATTCTCAAGGAGAGCTCACTTCTGCAATCCAGACGGCATAGAGGGACAAAAACCCAGAGGCTGCGTGTTGTCTCCTTTGGCATTTTGCACCTGTGCCTATTTCCCGGGCTTGCATTAGAAGTAATAGATTCTACGCTGGCTGCCCTACTGGGCTGTAATCGGGCCCCTTGGGACCAGGGGCTGCAAGAATCAGCTTCCTCCTGGACCACATCTGGCCTGTCTCTGGTGCACAACTGTAGCTCAATTGCCACTTCAGTGATCTCATCCTAGATGCTCTTCCTGGGGCTTACCACTTACCAGGACCACCCCTCCCC
>JAPYYJ010002539.1:0-12677 GCA_028533885.1 Nasua narica | reverse complement strand
AAAACAACTGATCAAAAAAGTAAAGGAAGAAGAAAGTGAAGAGCAAAAAATTGATGAAATGGAATATAGAAGTTATGATAAAGGAGGTCAACAAAGCCAAAAGTAAAAAAAAAAAAAGGCATAAAAATGATATAAAGAATGAAAAAAAAAAACCCCCATCACTACACAACTACGGAAGAGACTAAAACTTAGCTAAAGAGAACTTAGAAAAATGAAAAAAGTCCTATAACCATTAATAAAATTAAATCTTATTAAAAACGTTCTCACAAAGAAAATGCTAAGCACAAGATTATTTTATAGGTAAGCTTTACCAAATGATCAAAAAAAGATCATGCCAATCTTATAGAAACTCCTCTAGAAAATTAAAAAAAAAAAAGAATGCTCCCCAACTCTTTTAATGAGCCAGTATATTATTGGCAGAAAAATGAAATAAGAACAATGTGAGGAAAGAAATTCAGAAGCTAATCTTATTCATGAACACAGATGCAAAAATCTTAAAATGTTAGCAAATGGAATCCAGCAGAGACTAAAAAGTAATAACGAATCATAACCTAAGTAGGTTAATCCCGTGAATGCAAATCCATTACTATTTGGAGATTTGTGCTATAGTATTTAGGGGTAAATGCCATGCTGTCTGTGGCTTTCTTGGAAATGGCCTAGGTGGGGGGTGGAGGGGGGGGAAGGCGAAATGAAGCAAAATGTTGATGGCTGTTGCACATATATAACAAGAAACACGTACAGCAATGTCCCTATCAGGGTTGGCTGAATAGCAAAATGTCCAGATCAAATCGTACAAAGGTTTGCTATATAGCAATAAAGACAACTGAACCACGACTAACTCTTGGATATTAATAGCGAGTGCAAGAGCGAGTTGTAGAAGACCGAATACAGAATGATCCAGTTTTTTATAAAACTCAAAATGAGCAAAATTTTAAGTGTTGAGGAAATATGTGCATATGTGGTGAAACTATTAAAAATAAAGAAGTGAGTGATACAAATAAAACTCAGGATAAACTGAGTTCCTTTCGGGCTGTGGGGAGGCAGAGGAGTGGAAAAGGAACACACAGCCAGGCTGGTAATGTTCTAGTTCTGAAGTTGGATAGGGAGCTCTCTGGTATTCATCTCCTTACCCTGCTTCACAATTTATATATATGTTACACGTATGTATCAAACAACATATATGTCTTAAAAATACGTAAATGCTTCTTATTTTCTCTATAATAGAAATAATAAACGCATTTCACTGTCAAAAATCAATCAGCATTTATTTGGAACTTTTTGACTGTCTAGGCACTTTGTAAGGAACTATTAAAAATTAAAAATGAATATATGATATAATACACCCACCCTATCTGGAGGAGTTCCAAATATAGTTTGAGAGAAGATGTTTATGCAATAATCTACTAGAAAACCATCAAGAGTTATGTTGTTTGTTAGAGACTCCACGTTTTGTATGGCCTATGGTGACTCTGACTGTGGCAGAGCAAGGTTTTTAACCGAGAAAAGGTCTCCCAGGATTTCCTCCCCTATAAGCAAAATAAATGAAATGATTTTCTATCATTGACGGGATGACTAGAGACTCCTCTGTCTACAGGTCGCGGGAAGCACCCAGCTAGGGTCTCTCTGTGGGAATCCCAGCTGTGCACGGCTCCTGCGGGGGGCGGGGGGGCGGGGACCACACACTGCTGTTCTCAGCGCCCTTTGACGGCCAGGACTAGAAGTGGGCCTCTAGGTGGGCCTCAGTCCTCTAGGTTGTAGCATATATTCATTTCTCATTCTTACGATTTCCTTACAAAGCGCACAGAGACGCATTAGATACTGGATAAATGCCGTGACATGCTGGACAGTTAGGATTCCTCTCTTGGGAGCTGGAGTTTGAGAGGTGTAGAGCACATGGGCCAGTCGGGGGCGGGAGTGGAGCTGAAAGGAGCAGGGCAGTGAGCAGCTTTAAGGATGGCAGGAAAAACTGGAAACAATGAGGAAACAGGCTGAGAAAAGACAGAGTAAAAGCAGGCCACTTAGGATCGAAGCACACCCCTGGAAAGCGGTGGAAATGCCAGCAAGGAGGCAGCGGAGGCCCGAGACAGGAGGCTGCCAGTCACAGGGCTGCTAAGAGGCCGGGTTGTGCAAGAACTCCTGTGCTGGGATCCGTGAGGCCCTTTCTTCCGGCCCACAGGCACCCTTGAAGAACCCCTCCCCGTGCTGCACCAAGCACGCTTCTTGGAGCTCCCGCTGACGGGGGGGCCATCACGTGCGCCCAGGTACCTGCCGCAGAGAAAACGTGCTGCAGGACCTTACCAGACTTGTGCGGCAGCGTGCTGTGGGTAAACACGCTCTTTACTTAGCATGATTTCTTAGGCTCAGGGTGAAAATAAATGGGGATAAGCCTTTAAATAAATTAGGGAATGGAATTTCAGTAGAAAAACTGTGGTACGTACTATTTCTGACCTTTTTAGACTATTGTGAATACTGCTATTTTAAGCACCGATTATTAAGAGAAATGGGTGGTAAATTTTGTTTTAGAGATGACATACATTCTGAGTCAATCCTTAGAACTTCCACTGGATACACACAAAAAAATCACCACTGACAATGATCATCAGTCGACTCCATAAGTAATTATTAAACTCACCATACCAGTCTCTATGTTAGGTGGATTGAGATAAGTATGGGGATTTCTAATGTAACCATCTTTGTACGGCTCATCTGGAAAGTGGTACGCATTAGACCTTCTGAAATACGGTCTGTCATGAGGCAGATTGAAGAGGTCATGTAATTCCTAAATGAAATCAGAATCCATAGAAAAGAAGAGAAAAAAGTTAAATAACTTAGACTCCTTGCTTGTCAGTAAACAAACTCAAACTAAACACGTAAAACAAAAATAACTATATACTTGGCTATAAAAGTTATCAAACACACATAATATAATTCACTAAGGTCAAAGAGGGTGAGATTTAAACTAAAATCAAATGAGAGGTATGTATGTTTTTCCATGGATATGGGTAGAAACTGGAAGGGAACACAGAAAAAATGAAAATGCAGTTGAGCCTTGAACAATGTGTGGATTAGAGGCACTGAGCCCTCACACTGTCGAAAACCCACACTTAGATTTGACTCCTCAAAAGCCGAACAGTCTACTGTTGAGTAGAAGGCTTCCGATAACATACACACATTAATGATTAATACATATTCTGTATATGTATTATTTACTGAATTCTTACGATACAGTAAGCTACAGAAAAAATGTTATTAAGAAAATCGTGAGGAAGGGAAAATACGTTTACAGTGCTGTATTTACTGAAAATAATCTGTGTACGAGTGGACTCCTAGTACACTTGACTAGTGGACTAGTTCAGTCCAAACTAGTGGACTAGTTCAGTCCAAACTAGTGGACTAGTTTAGTCTAGTTCAAACCCGTGTTATTCAAGGGCTGACTGTAATTTGACAGAGTGGGAGAAGTAACATAATTTCAAATTACTTATAATTTGAATTATAACGCAGTCTGTTAAAATACATCCAGGCTAAAGACTGGTTTTGAAACAGCCTTGTAAATGAGTAAATTACAATTAACAATGATAGAATTACATGCAAGTATTCTGAAAAGTCATGCTTAGAGTACTTAACAAATACAAGGGGTGGTGATTAAATTCTGGAGGAGAAATTGGTAGTAGGAAACCAACCGATATGGCATCAAAATTAAAATACATATGCATGTTTAAAACGCAAAATTTTCCCAACTGTGGAAAAAACGCGACCTTTCCCTTGTAAAGTCGGACATTTTCTTTTTCATGTCTCCTAAGTACCCTCGCAGCTGGGGTGGGGTCGTCTGGTGCCCGGGCATGTCAAGTCCACCGGCACTTACAGACGGAGCCGAGGGTCAAAGCACTCCGCCTCCTCCCGTACGGACGAGGGAGATGCTCCCGTGGTATGGTCGGACGGGCGCCAGGCAAGACCACACATCAAAAATATGCACTCCAAAAGTAGTCATTTCATTAACAAATCTCAGTTCTTTGAATGCTGATCATGCTTTCTTCAAAATGCCTCTAATTAAACCCAAATAACCCTGGGAGGTGGGAGGTAAGGTATTACTATACATCCTAACTAGAATTAGCATAAATCCTAACTTTCCTTCCCTAACTGTAATCTTGTCTCTTCTACAAATTGGAAAGTAAGGGAAGGGGAAAGGAATTTATTTTTATTTTATTTTATTTTTAGAAAGTGAGAGAGAGCATGAGAGGAGAGAAGGTTAGAGGAAGAAGCAGACTTCCCATAGAGCCGGGAGCCCGACGTGGGACTTGATCCCGGAACTCAAGGATCATGACCTGAGCCGAAGGCAGTCGCTCAACCAACTGAGCCACCCAGGCGCCCCGGGAAAGGAATTTATTTATAAACACTGAGCAGCAGCTCAAGGCATGTAAGCATCTTTTCGTTTCTGTATTTCATTATGGAAAAATTTCACAGAACATATGAACCACACTGAGTATCTGAAATCAAAATGTTATATAGGGTTTAGCATATTTTTCATTAATAAACTTTTTTAAAAAGTTCTATGTCAACAATAACTAAACAACATGTGAAAATAGTAGTCTGATTCCACTTTCATATTAAATCACAAAATAAGTTCCATTTATTAGAAATGTTTAAGTAAATTTAAAATGAATGATGGTCATAGTTTTTCTAAGAATAAGTATATTGGCTTTACCTTTCTTCCTATTTTTTTTTTATTTATTTATTAGAGACAGAGACTGAGAATGAGAGGGGAGAAGGTCAGAGGGAGAAGCAGACTTCCTGCAGAGCCGGGAGTCCGATATGGGACTCGATCCTGGGACTCCAGGATCATGACCTGAGCCAAAGGCAGTCGCTTAACCAACTGAGCCACCCAGGCGCCCTCTTCCTATTTTTTTAAAAGATTTTATTTATTTGACAGAGAGAGAGAAAGCATAAGCAGGGGGAGTGGCAGAGGGAGAGGATGAAGCAGGCTCTCCGCTGAACAGGGAGCCCGACCCCAGGACCCGGGGATCATGACCCAAGCTGAAGGCAGATGCTTAACCAACTGAGCCACCCAGGTGCCCCTTGGTATTACCTTTCTATAGGCCTGCAGCTGACCATCTGGAATTCCTGATGGATATGAAATTGTTACAAGATTTTTTTCCCCTGGCAATAAAAAGTGCAATGGTTCAGGGACCACAATAGATGTTCCTTTCATATATTTCAAAATACATTTCTCCATATCGGTTAGTTGATTATGAATTGCATCAACTAGAAGTTTACGAACTCTGTGGAGGGAAATATTCAAGTGCATTAACAAAAGTTACGGTGGCTATGACAAATGAGAATGGAGAGTTAATATATCCCAAATACACTAAAAAAACATGATGGGACCAGGATATTAAATGAAGTCTAACTTAATGCAAAATTAAGCAGACTATATATTTCCTATGTGTAGGTAAAGGGAAAACCTTATAGGTTTTGCATACTACCCTACTTCCTCTAAATCAACATTTAATTACTAGACGGCTCAGTTTAATAACAAGGAATAAATCATAGTAAAAATAACAATAATCCTGGATATACCTATATGATATTTAAAATTGGGCTCTCATTGCTCTGGGGAGGAGGGCTTATATAAATGTGTCAGTAGTAGTACAAAATACTTACTGTCCCCATGTTTCTTCTGGAGCAACAGACAGAACTACATCAACGGGTAAAGTCATACTAACGTAGTGGTGTCCTCCGCTTTCTCTTTCAATGATGGGGGTGACAGCTCCCAGGGAGGTTGACATTTCCAGCATAAGATCTATGTTCACTATTTGATGCTATAAAGATAAACAGTAATAGTCAACTTATAGCACATTGAACATTAAATATAAGGGGCAAGTGACTTTAAGTGCCATCTAAAGCTGTATTATAGTACATTGTTTAAAAGCACAATCTTAAAAAAAAAAAAATCTCTGCTTCAGAATAATCTGAGGAGAGGTGGAGAGGGAGTAGGAATGAAGATGAAATCAGACCATTTGTTGATAAACATTTTTTTTAAACATTGTGTGTGTGTGTGCGTGTGCACATTCGTGTTGATAAACATTACAGCTGGTACAGGTTCACCAGGATTCATATATTATTCTACTTTTGTATAGACTTAAAGTGAAAAAAAAATCCAATGAACAAGACACAATAACCATACACCAAAGGAACTTTTAAACATACATTAGAATATAAACCCCTGGCCTAAAGACAAAGAGAACTATAAAAAGATACTAAACTCTGTTAGTAGGTTTGATTTTGACAGTGGTATGGAATAACAACTCTGAAAACATTTTCTGTTTTGAATATTTTCTGTTTTGAACAAATCTGGCAAGATATTGAGAATACTGGAAGCCAGGTTTCTCACAGGCAAAAAGTTACAAATTCAGTGAGGTAGAAGTAGAATCGGAAATATAAATATGATTTACATAAATATGAATCTATTGTGTGTGTGTGTGTCTAAGTGTATGTATATGTATATATGTACAGTATGTACGTATACATGTGTATGCTCCTTAGAGAAATGCCTGATCCCTGAGCTGGAACAGGGACAGTACGTGACGTGCCTAGAGCACCTTGTGGAAGAAGTAGGAAGTACTCAAAAATTCGGTATCAAAAAGGACACTGAAATCAGCCTGAAGGAGCTTTCATTGGCCAAATCTTGGAAAATGTGAGTATCCAAATAACTAATAAGATTGTAACTCATTGCATAAAATAGGAACCCATGCTTCCATGCATATAATAAATAAACAAATAGGGAAAAACAAAGCTCTTCCTTATGGGATGATGTCTAAGAACTATAAAAGGAAATGACAGAAAAATCACTCGTAACCATCAGGTTTTGTTGGATTCAGACAAAAATTATCAGTTGACACCGGAAGTGGTGGGCAAAACTTTGGTGAGGAATAGGATAGCCTCAAAGTATCTTACCACGAGATACTTACCACTTACAAGGGAAAAAACAGTGCCCTCACAGAGAAGAAAATGAGCAGACATCATGGGAAGTAAGGGATCAGAGTTAACATCACCAATACTAGAGGCCGACTGATAGCACATGCCTCTTTAATATGATGTGCTGAGGAGGACAGGACATTACTTCGGCCGTATTCCTATCGGCAGCGCACCACCTCAGTCTAGTCATGAGGAAGCCTGAAACCAACCCCAACTGAGGAACATTCTACAAAATAATTGACCTGTACTCCTCCAAACATCAAGCTCCAGCTACTGGTGATTCTCAAGTCATCTGATCTACAGCCCATGGGCTCTTATGTTCTAGAACAGCTCACGTGGGCGTCTCCCTGGTGTCTCAGACAACGTGACCAAAACTGACCTCATGTCTTCCCCGTCACCCGTCTTTATCCAAGAAAGAAAATGGGCATTCCATTTCCAATTAATTTCCAAGTATCAACCATTTTATCCCTTAAGTATATCTCTCAGATCCCTTCCCTCCTCTCCGTTACCATAGCTTACTTAGCTCTGCTTTGTCTGAAGTGGCCCGGCCTAGCTCTCGAACCTCATGTCCGCCCTGTTTTCCCCTAACAGCCTAGAAAAGCACTGTAGTCGTATCAACTTCGTACAACTTCCTCCCTTGAAGTAGCTCCATTTTCTATCTCCAGTATTTGCCAACTTTGTGGCATATGGCAGGTCCTCAATAACACTGGTTCAAAAAGCACTAGAACTAAGAACAATGTGAAGAAAAGTAAAGCATTTATTATTCACTACCTCACAGCATAATGTGTCTCTGTTATGTTTCAGAATGGTTCCTTTTTATCTACTTTTAAGTAATTTAAAACATACTCGATCTGTGTATTTTTGTGGGAGCACAAAAAACATCCCAAAAAAGGCATGTATTAAGATATGTATGATTATGGAACAAAAGCTTAGACATGTAAAACAGAGATATATAACCTCTGACAAGTCATTTACTCTTTCTGGACCTCAACAATCTGATGTGTAAAAAATAAGAGAGTTGCTTTACACAACCTCTAAGATCTCACTCCAGTTCAAATTCAGGGATTATAAATTTTTAACGCTAGGAAGACAGGTGATTTGCTTACCATGTCCGATAACTTTTTGTCTTTCTTTCTCAGAAATTTTCGTTTTGTATCTTCTTCCTGTTCAAAGCTAGACGTTTAATACACAAAGATGTTTATAATATGAAATGACATTTTGAAGACATTTCTAGCAATTTCCAAACATACTCACTGAATAAAGCGCATTATGTTCTTACAAGCAGAACTATCACTCAGTTCTCCTGGAATGGTGTTCATGTCACTGTTAGGCCATATATACACTGAACTGTGGCAAATTTTGAACACAAGGGCATTTGAAGAAAGCTTGGTTGACAGGTCACTCAGCACATGTTTTAGTGCTTTCTTGATAAATATTTCTAAATTAAAAGAATATAAATAGAAGTTAATGAGAAAAATCTTAAACTTTTCAACGTGAATGGTTTCAAAGACACAAAAGTAGAACATAGTAAATAAACTGACTCCCAAATAACTATTCTCCAGATTCAGTAATATAAAAAAAAATTTTGCCTTTCTTTTTAATAAATTTAGACAAAATTCAGACCATAAGATTCATCCTTTTAATGTATACAATTCACTTGCTTTTAGAAAATGACAAGGTTTTACAATCATCAGTATCTAATTCCAGAACACTGTTATCACCCCAAAAGAACTCTACACTTATTAGCACTCCTTCCCCATTCCTCCTACACTAACCCATAGCAACCCCTAATCTACTTTCCATCTCTATAGGTTTGCCTATTCTGGACATGTCCTATAAATGGAGTCACACACATTATGCGTCCTTTCACGTCTACCTTTGACCCTGGCTGGTACTTTCAAGACTCATTCATATTGTAGCGTAAATCAGTACTTTATTTCTTTTTATGGCTCAATATAATATCCTTGAATGGATACAACACACTTTGTTAATCCATTCACAAGCTCATATACAAATGGATTATCTCTTTGCCTTCTGGCTATCATGAATAATGCTATGAACATTTGTGTGCAAATTCCTGTGTGCACATATGTTTTCAACTCTCTTAGGTGATCACTTCGGAGTAGAATTGCTGGGTCACAAGGTAAGTCTATGTTTAACCTTTTCAGGAACTGCCAAACTGTTTTCCAAACAGTTATTTCACCACTAATATGTGAGGACACCAATTACTTTCAAATTACCATATAACTTATAGCAGTAAAACTGCTCAATGAAATTCAAATTTCTTTGAAGTTCTTTTTCTCTTTGGACTCTACCCCACTAAGAATACAGTAAAACCAAAGCAGTGTATTCTGAAGTCAAAGTTTTTTCTGTATAACATGTCGTTAACCTGACACTTTTTTAACTTCATTTTCGGGGATTTCTTTTTAATTTACTATAATTTTTGGAATATGTAAAACATTTTCATGGTTTAAGAAGATATATTTAAAGACAATAATACACATATACTTATTTTAGCTTTCTATTCTTAAATCCTAAACCTATTTAACCTTGTGATTAAAACATTTATTTAATAGGGGCGCCTGGGTGGCTCAGTGGGTTAAAGCCTCTGCTTTCGGCTCAGGTCACGATCTCAGGGTCCTGGGATCGAGCCCCGCATCGGGCTCTCTGCTCAGCAGGGAGCCTGCTTCCCCCTCTCCCTCTGCCTGCCTCTCTGCCTACCTCTGATCTCTCTCTCTGTGTCAAATAAATAAATAAAATCTTTATAAAAAAAAACCAAAACATTTATTTAATCATCACACTGATATCTTAATTAAATAAATACCTTGGGGTTACGGTAGAGAAAAGATTACTATTAACAAGAGAGATTTTTAAGACATCTTGATATGTCTTAAGCCAAATTTAAACATTTTCAGCTACACTACAAAAGATGAACATAATTTCTGGATTATCTTCTGTTTATCCCTGAATTTATTTTCACTAATTTGGGAGTGGGGATTCGAACGGACCAAGTTTGAGAGCAGTTTTTTTTTAGCATGAAGGGATGAGTCAGAAAGAACATTCTGTGTTCTCTCCCTCTATTTCCACAGGGTCAGGAAATGATGGCCAGCTAGTGACCTACTACAAGGAACTTGGCACTTTTCATTCTGTATCTTTCTGAACTTCTCTGTGGTTTCTGACACCAATAATCACACTTTTCATGAGTGATTTTATTTATTATCACGGTTTTAATGATCATCCTTCAGAGATATTCTTTCTCTCCAGTCCTGACCGTCCACCCTCCCCTAAATTTCAGATTCAAATTACCCGATGCCTGCTGGAAATCTGCACTTGACATACTCTGGCATCTCAAACAAAACACCTTTCAAATACAACTCATCTCCCTCCTCTGATATTCTTTACTTCTTTTTTTTTAAAATATTTTATTTATTTATTTGACAGAGAGAGATCACAATTAGGCAGAGAGGCAAGCAGAGAGAGAGGGGGAAGCAGGCTCTCTGCTGAGCAGAGACCCCAATGTGGGGCTCAATCCCAGGACCCTGAGATCATGAACTGAGCTGAAGGCAAAGGCTTCAACCCACTGAACCACCCAGGAGCCCCATATTCTTTACTTCTCTTTGTGGCCTTAGCCCAAGTCAGAAACAGGAAGACATCCTAGAATTTGCTTGATACAAACTCTGCTGATATTTCTTCCATAGAATTCTTATACCATTACAAAACAACATAACTTTTAAGAGTGTGGGCTCTGGAGACAAGATTATGTATAGGTGCAAGTCTGCAATGTTCAAATCTTCATGCCGCGTTTACACTGTGGTCATTGTGGATATTTATATTTATTGTGACAACTCTCGGTGGGCACTGAAGTATTTTTCTAAGAAAGGGGACATCTTTTCTAATTTGCACAGAGAAGCCTCCCAGGCAAGCAGTGGTGCTGGAACACAGGGCCCAAGTTTATTATTATTATTTTTTAAAGATTTTATTTATTTATTTGACAGAGAGAGAGATCACAAGTAGGCAGAGAGGCAGGCAGAGAGAGAGGGGGAAGCAGGCTCCCCACTGAGCAGAGTCCGATGTGGGGCCTGATCCCAGGATCCTGAGATCATGACCTGAGCCTAAGGCAGAGGCTTAACCCACTGAGCCACCCATGCGCCCTTCACAGTGCCTTAGCTTAAATCCAATTTATAGAACTCACTAACAACATGATTTGAGTTTGTCCTATCTTTCACTCAGTTTCATTTGCAAAATGAAGAGAATCTCAGTATATTTCATCATCAATTTTATAATAAAAAAGGAGAGTTTTTTTTGGTCAGACTTACCATTAGCAGTAGCTAGCTGAAAAGCTAGATCAAGGCCTCCTCTTATTCTGAAGAGTATATCCATAGTCTCTGAAATCACCTAAGACAAACAACCAAAATTCCATTGTAAAACAAAACAAATTCATCCTCATACAAAGAAGACTCAATTCTGCTTCTGGAAATTTGTTCTCAGGAAATGAAGTCCAGTGAAAATTTAACTTCAATGCTGTCCACTTATACTGTTTTCATCATAGCAAAAAAAAAAAAAAAATTGGAAACCACCTAAACAATTATTAGTAAGAAGTTGGTTAAATAAAGAACAATACTACCACACAATATTAAGCAACCATTTGAGCACTTGCACTATGAAGAGTTCTACAGCTGCCATTTGACCAAAAAAATATTTAATGACAATGAAAAATACTGAACATAAAAGTTAAAAAGGTAGGAGCATATTTAACTCTGCATGATTCTGCACAATGTAACTAACCGTTCAGTACTTTTGTGCTCTTCTATAAAATTGGAAAAATCTATTATTTCATAGGGTTGTTGTGATGATTCCACAAAAGATCTTTTTTTTTTTTTTTTTAAGATTTTATTTATTTATTTGACAGAGAGAGAGATCACAAGTAGGCAGAGAGGCAGGCAGAGAGAGGTGGGAAGCACGCTCCCTGCTGAGCAGAGAGCCCGATGCGGGGCTCGATTCCCCGACCCTGAGATCATGCATGACCTGAGCGGAAAGCAGAGGCTTTAACCCACTGAGCCACCCAGGCGCCCCTCATTCCACAAAAGATCTTAAGTGAAAGGACTACAACCTCCCGAGGCTTCTGAATTGAGATCTTCTCTAAAGAAATAATATTTAAGCTGAGATGAGAAGGGTAAGTAGGTATGAGGATTAACAATTGCAAAGGAAAGATGGGGTTGGAGGTGGGAGAATCCATTCCAGGTAGGGCACAGACTGGTGAAGATCTCCTTGAAAGAACACTTAAGAGACTACCACAGACGTTGAGATCTGATGAGGGCAAGGGCAGAGATGGTAGGAGTAGAGTGAATGACAACTGACAGCCATGTAGAAATAGAATGCATAGGATTTGATTATTGATCTGATTATTGATCAGATGTTCAGGGGTTAGAAGTGGAAGATGTCAAGCATGATTTCCAGGTTTTTGGTATGCACAACATGGTGGATGTCCTTCATTGGAGGAAGAGCGGGTGTGGGATGAGGGGAGGCGGAAATAATGAGTCAGTTTTGAACTTGCTGATTTTGAAATACATATGAATTATCCAAGTGAAGGTACAACTAGTAGATAAAGATCTAGAGCTGGGAATACAATTCTAAAAATTGGATATATAAATTTGGGAGGAAGCACAGCGTGTAAAGAAAAGCACCCTTGAAGAACACCGCATCTA
>JAPYYJ010002538.1:0-12679 GCA_028533885.1 Nasua narica | reverse complement strand
TCCTCCACCCGTCTCTCCACCCATCATTCACCCATCCTCCACCCATCTCTCCACCCATCCTCCACCCATCTCTCCACCCATCCTCCACCCATCATCCATCCGTCTCTCCACCCATCATCCATCCATCCTCCATCCATCATCCATCCATCCATCCTCCACCCATCATCCACCCATCCTCCAACCGTCTCTCCACCCGTCTCTCCACCCATCATCCACCCGTCCTCCATCCATCATCCACCCATCCTCCATCCGTCTCTCCACCCATCCTCTACCCATCCTCCATCCGTCATACATCCATCCTCCATCCATCATCCACCCATCCTCCAACCGTCTCTCCGCCCATCATCCAACCGTCTCTCCACCCATCATCCACCCATCCTCCATCCATCATCCATCCATCCTCAATCCATCATCCATCCATCATCTATCTGTCTCTCCACCCATCCTCCATCCATCCTCCATCATCTCCCCATCTGTCATCCACGGCCTGCCCAACCTTTCATCCAGAAACCAGGTATTCAGTTCCTCCTTCATGGCAGGCGCTGGGGAACAGGACCTGCTTCTGCTCCCAAAGGGCCAAGGATACTGAGGGTGAGCAGACGTGACGACAGACGTGTACCCAGCTCCCCAGAGCAGGACACTCCTGAGACAAACGGATATGAGCCGGATGAAGGGGCAGAAGGTGGAATGGGGGACAGAAGCATGGGGCTTGTGATGCTGGGGTGACCCAGGCCGGAAGTACGAGGGAGACGGCATGTGGGGAGAGGCCGCTGGAAAGTGGCTGATCACACGAGGCTCAGTCAGCCCCTCCGCAAACTTGGACCTCACGGGGTGGGCTTCACTCTCTCTGACTCCTGACCGTCCCCCCTCCTGACCACTCCGCTCAGTGCGCCGGGAAGTGGCTGCCACCTGGAGGCTGGCTGTGGCCCCAGGACCACTGCCGCGGGGCCTCCTGGAACCTCAGAGCCCAGTGCCGGGTGTGCATGCCTGCTGGAGGGCCCACTGGAGTGGGGGCGGGGTATGCACGTGCTCGGTCGTGTGCAGGCTGCAGGGGAGCAGACGCGCGACTGTGCACGGGCCTGGAGCCGGGGCGTGCACCCAGAGGAGGCCCCGAGGCTGCGGGACGGGACCAGAGGGCAGCGTGGCCAAGCTCCCTGAGGGCCAGCACGATGCGCTCGCCGGAGCGGGACCAAGTCTGTCCCAGGCTGAGGCCCACCCGAGCCTGCCCGTCAGATCAGGAGAAAGGGAAGGAAGAGCATCGAACGAGTGGGTCTCAGGCCCACTCAGCTTCATTTCATATTCAGAGGGGACTTCCGGGCCCTTGTCCACCTCCCAGGCACTCTTGCTACGATCGCGTCTCCTGAACCGTAACCCGGGCACTCCCGCGGCACTGCCGTCAGCAGAGCACGAAGGCCGTTAAAGGTCGAGGATAGTCAGGCTGCGTGAACGTCCGTCTACCGCTTCTGGGCGTGCACATCCCTGAACACGCTCCCACGTGCACGCCCCCACACGTGCCCACAAATGCACACGTGTCTTCCCCCCTGCAGGCGTCCCTCTGGGAAACACAAAAGAACGAACCCGCAGTCTGGGCTGCGAGATGTTAGACACAGGATCTTCTCAAGAACTTGGCGGCTCAGAGGTGGTGACTAAATTCCCTGTTAAGATTACACATGAATCTGTCAGTACAGTCCATGCCCCACGTCCGCCTAACCTGTAGGAAACCCCCCTCGGCCCGCGCGTGAGAACATGCTTGTAGATCCCTGGCGCCCCGAGGGCCGCTCGTCTCTGCAGAAAGCTCCTGGTGTCCCTGGGACCCCAGCTGGGTGTCTCTAAGGCCACGGGCCACCTGCCGAGACGGCACGCCGGCTGCCGGGCATACCTTGCATTTTCTCCAGCTTGCTCATGTACGAGTGGAAGAGGGAGTAGATGCGCTCAGTCTCGCGGTCCCCGTCGATGTCCAGCTGGATGTTCGCCGGGAGGCCGCTGCCCGAGCACCGCGGCGCCGCGATGGAAAGAAGGATGATGTCAGTCACTCCCGTTTTGGAAAGCTCACTGGATCACCACGTGACCTTACGAAGTGAACTTATCCCCGACGGGGCGGTGGCCCAGCTCGCGAGTGCTGAGAGGCGCCCACCCATCCGGCCAGGGGACCGGAGGCCCACGGATCTGCTGAGATAGGCCAGGCTCGCTTTGTGTGACAAGAAAGGACCCGGACTAGGAAGAGCTCCTCCTGGTGCACGTGGGCCGGGTGCCCTGCAGGGTCGGTCGGCTGCCCCAGGTGGGGACGGCCAGGTTCCCGCTCCTCCCACAGCCCGCAGCCCATGGGGGCTCTGGCTCCTGCCCGAGGGTGTGGCAGGGTCCCAGCCCCCACACGCAGTGCTCAGCCCCTCCTGGGCGGGAGCCGCCAGGGACAGGCCCGTGTCCTGCACGCCGGACCCTCTGCTCCCACCTCCGTGAGCTGGGGGCGCTTTCACAGTTATCACTGTTCTCACAGCTCAAGTGGGGCACCCTAAGGGCATCCAGGCCTGCTCCCGGAAGGGGCCGGAGTGAGCCTGCCCCGACCTGCAGGAGGCCCAGCTTACGATGGGGCAGGAAGGCAAGGAGAGGGCGTGTGCAGATGATGGCGGCAGACGCCGAAGGGGTGTGAGCAGGGTGGCGGGAGGGTTCCGGGCTCTTCCGGAAGAGACGCGACAGCACCCTGCCCCGGGAGTCCTCCCTCGGCACCGAGCACCCTCCTTCACTGCCGCCCAGCCCGAAGGGCCACTGGGGCCCCTGGCAGGGACGGAGCACCCAGGATGGCTCTCGACTCCTGTGGCCTTCAGAGCCTTCACGAGGATGAGCCCAGGCTCTCTAGCATGGACGCGCCTCAACAATCGTGGGAACAGCCTAGGAGATGCAGCTGTGCACATGCAGCTGGCCAAGCCCCGTGCGACCCCTTGGTCAAACCTCCCTGTACAGTGCGCGAGCTGGACGACTGTGCTTGCCCGCACAGGGTGGATGTGAGACAGGGAAACTGAAGGGACCCCGTGAAAGAAAAGCAAACTTCTTTTTCTCTTTGCTTTTTTTCCAGCTTCTGTTCTTACTAGGCCTGCACCCACGGCCCTCTCCACACTGCCTTGTAATGCACGTAGACTACGTCCTCCTTGTAAGGGACAAAGAGGTGAGGATATCCTTGGTGCCTTCCAGCACAGCAGAAAAGAGGAGGAACCAGGAGGGGTTGTCAGAAACGCTGAGACCACTCCAAACCCCTTGAGGCCAAGACTCCTGGTTGAGGGAATGAGTAACTTATAAAGGGCATCTGGACCGTGTCTTTGTGCTGACCAGTCCCTGGGTGCCCAAGGGGACACGGGCCCCAGACCACAGTCCCCATAAAAAACCCAGACCCCAAGCAAAAAAAGACTCCTGTTGTTTTCTTTTCTGAGTCTCTTGGACGCTCTGTCCCCATCTCTCCCCCACTTCTCCCCCTCTCCTCTCCCCCTCCCCAATCCCCTGCCTCCTCTCTATCCCTCTCTCCTCCCCCCACCCCCCGTCCCGTCTATATTCAACACACTCAGCTCTCCCTTCCTGCTGGCTCCGGGCTGATTTCCGTCCTCTTGCCTGGTCCTGTGGGAGCCCCTCTCTGCCTGCGTCGGCTGGGAGGGCCTTGGGGGTGGGGGAGGCACAGACCTACCCGGTGCAGGGGGAGCAGCCCGGGGCCGTGTCCGAGGAGGCCCTGCAGCACAGCCAGTGGCCGTTCAGGTAGGCGGACGGGTGGTAGACGGCGAGGCGTTTCTTGTTCCTCTGGCTGACTTTGGTGAGGATGTCGATCCAGGCCTTGGCCTCCACACAGTTGTTGGCCTGGATGTACAGCGCTCGCTCGGGCTGGATGACCTGAAACATCTGAGGACACCGCGCTCAGGGTCAGGAAGGCCGCCGGGCAGGGTGTCCTGCCTGGGCCACAGGGGTCCTCAGTGTGGATACGGACAGGTCCGGAGTGGGGAACTCGGCGGGGGGGGGACCGGGACGGGCCCGGGGGCCGCGGAGGGGGGGACCAGATGGGCCAGGGAGCCTCGGGGGGGACCGGGACGGGCCCGGGGGCCGTGAGGGGTGTGGGGGGGACCGGGGGCTGTGGCGCGCACAAAGGGCTTTCTGCTGCTCCTGAACCCGACGGCCATAGCCTCCCCCTGGGGGACTCAGGGGACCAAAGTGACTCAGCTGGGTCACCCTGGGTCGGCCTGGCCAAGGCACTCTGTTTCCTGGGGTCTCAGGGAGCTCCATTCAAAAAGCAAAGGAGTAGCACTGTTTATCTCCCTCCCGCGGTCTCTGTGGTCATTACATAAATGAAACTGGTTTCTTTGGGTCGCCTCGTTTCTTCAACCTGGGGCGGGCTTCCGAGCAAAGTGCATCAGAACTTCTCCTGCCCATGTTCCTGTCCTCACCCCACACCGACCTCAGGACCTTTGTATGTGCCGTTGTGTCCATCTGGAAAATCCCACCCGCCCCACCGGACCAGGAGGCTCTCCCTCCTCCTTACAGGTTGGTGGATGGGGCTTCCTCTGGGGCTTCGCAGGGCCTCCACCGTCTTTCCTGTTATTCATTCAACCCCCATTCCTGAGTACCAGGCACTGCCCTAGGTTCTGGGGACACAGTGTGGCCCGACCAGAGTTTCTCTCATCATGAACTTCCAGCCAGCAAGGAGGATAAGGACCAACACAAAGTGTAAGGGCCATGCACGTTGGACGAAAAGTCAGGCAAGAACCTTTTCAATAAGTGACCTTGCTGAAGGCAGAAAGATGACTAAGAGATCATCAAGCTGAGTGGGAAAAGCACAAGAGGGGGACCAGTAGGTGCAGAGGTCCTGGGGCAGTGGGGACGGGAGGTGCGGGGGTCCTGGGGCAGTAGAGGTCCTGGAACAGGAACAGCAGGTGCAGAGTCCCTGAGCTCAGGGAGGGCTGGCTGCCCCCAGGCCCCCATCCTAGACAGGGCTGAATCCCAGGCCTGGGAACAGACACCCCACGCTACGGCCTCTCAGGCCACGGCAGCCATGGTGGTCATGGTGGCACTTCCTCCCCACGGAGCTCCAAGCCGCGCGGTACAAGAAAACCCGGGCGTGGCCATGCCTGTGCCGCATGGATGGTCCCCCGAGGTCTGTGCTGTCTGTAAAGCATCAGGCGGTATGCAGACCCGACATGCGGGCCGCTCTGCGGGGACGTCTCCCCCGTGCACAGCCCCAAATCACACCCGATGATGTCACCAGCGGCTCCCCCGGAAACCCTGCCTGTGCTCGGCCACGTGCTGGTTAGGGGAGTGACGATGCGGTCAGGGGATGCCACGTCCCACGGCCGCTGGGCCGTGCAGGGCGCCAGGAAGACGACGTGGCCCCGACAGACAGAACCCCCACGGGGTGGGGCTCCCCACGGCAGAAAGCCAAGGAAGAGTACTGAAGGGACGAGGGAGGCAGGGAGCCAGAGGTGGACACAGCTCAGTGTGTCTCCCACGGTCACCGCGAGCCTCCCTCCTGACGAGACGCACCCGGGGGATGCAGTCACCGCCACGGGATTCCTGGCAGAATGGGGCGCCTGAACCTGCCACCCCAACAGGAACGCCCACAGAACCCAGCCTGGGTGCTTCAGAAACACCGAGAAGGGCTGAGGAGTGTTCCCGACAGACAGACAACGCGCCACAGCGCTCGGCTGAGGCCACACGGCAGCGACAACGGGCGCCAGGGGCACAGCTGGCGGGGTCCCACCACGGGCGGCGGGGTCTGGCCTCTGCACCGGGGCGTCTGCCCCCACAGCACAATGTCCTTGTTGGCAGGGAACACACTCACGTGTCTACATGGCTCAGAGCCACACGTGTGCATGGAGGGAGACGAGGAGGCAGGACGAACGCGCGGCCAGAGGCCAGAGGGGGCCAGAGGCCAACCACGTGCCATTCTGGGTCAGGGGACACGGGGTCCCGCTCTGTTCTCTCCACTTTCCTCTAAGTTTAAAACCAGATCACAGTTGGTTCCAGAGAAACCCCACAGGGTCCCAGAGACGGCCCCGGTCCCTGGAGCTGCCAGGAAAGCACCTTCCGGCAGGTTCTTTGCCTCCAGCCCGCTCACGGGCACCCAGCTGACGGGGCTCCGCGGACGAGGGCAGCGGCCATGGGGCACTGGTGGGGGCGCGAGAGCAGAAGAGGGAGAAATCCCGAGAGCCCGGTGGGGACACGACACTCACGTTCTTCATCTTGAAGGACTCCTCCTCCAGTCTCTCCACGGCCAGAATGTTCTCGATGGGAATGCTGCACAGAGGCGGGTCTCCTGCCGCAGAGAGGGCTGCGTGAGGGGCGGGCGAGAGGCTCCCCGCCTTAGGGGGTGCAGGGGACACCGCGGAGCCGCGGGCCTCGCGCAGCAGGACCTGGCGCTGCCTCCCGGGGACCCTCACACTGCGGCCGCACGCCGTCTCGAGGAACCCTGTCCCCGCGTTTTACCTCCCAGGGCTGCATCACCGCGACCCACGCCGCGTGAGACCCGGGGGGACACACAGGACCCAGGGCCCGGCTCCAGCCAGGAGCCCAGGGGCGCGGGCGCACCGGCTCCCCACCCCGCGCGGCCACCCGGCGGACGGGCGTCTCCCATGCGCTCCCGGGCTCAGAAACTGCTCCCTCTGTGGGACGCTTACTCTGTGCTCTTGGCTTCACCCAGAGAAGCAGGCGGTAACCCCAGCAGGGCCCCAGTCGAGGCGCTGGCCCCTCAGGATAAAGGGCTGGAATCGAGTAAAAAGCCAGTTTCTCTCGTTACCTTTGCTTTTCTGGTAGGTAAACTCATGGTTGGTGAGGCGGAACCATCGTTTCTTAAAATTCTTCATCCCAAAGCGTTTTCGCCCTTGCGCCCTCTTAATCATGAACCTGTGGGAACAGAACCCGTCTGTGGCTGAATGTCGGGGCTCGGGGCACATCCGGCACCTTCCCCACACCACAGCCCGAAGGCCCACCTGCAAAACCCAAATAAACTGCTTCCTGCGCACCTGTCCCACCCGATAGGCCTGCAGGCTTCAACATCTTACGGTATTTCCAGGTGACAGGGCGAAACACCAAAAGGCAAAGGTCTCTACTTCTGGAAAGTTTCACTTTAAATCACGAGTCGGCAAGGACAGCAGGTGCATCAGCCGCCAGCAAAGCAGCCGCCGCCGCCCCATCCCCCACGCCGGGAACACGGACAAGAGATGCCCGTAGGACGGGGGGCAGGCCCGCGGGGCCGGGCCGCTCCGGAAAACAGAGAGGGATGGGAGTCGGGGCCGCTTCGGGAGCGGGGCGCTGGCGGAGGGGGGCAGGGTCTTGAACTCAGGTGGGAGCGAGCCCGCACGCAGGGCTGGGCCAGCCTCCTGCTCCCCCCGTGCTTCTCCACTCACGCGACCCGCAGGGCAGAGGCACAGAGAGAGGCGAGCCAACGCCCCCGCGGCTCAGGCCCTGTGCACAATCTGGCTGGATCAGAGACGTGGGCGAAGGCCATGCTGGCCAGGCCCAGGGAGTCCCTAACCGGTCTGGCTGCCTGGGGGCTGGCAGGCCACCAGCCAGGTGGGCAGAGATGCCCCCGTTCACGGCAGGGACGGTGAGAAGCGCCGCCCCGGAGTCTCTCTCCCGCCGGCCAGCCCAGCGGCGGACGCGGGCCTTACCCTTCTTTAAGCAGGATGGGCTGCTCGACGCTCTTGGGGTCTCTCCTCCCAGAAGATGAGATCAGATCTAAAAACTAAAGCGGGAAAGACAGCAGATGGTTAAGGGGGAGAAGACCCGCTTGGCTACATTCCTTCTCACGCAGAAGCAGCAGAGCGCTGCGTCTCTTTCCGATACCAGGAGAGAGAGGGATCTGGGGAGCGCGGGTCCTTCTGCAAGAGGCGGGGTCCTGAGCGTGTCCCTACTGTGGCTGGGAGGCAGCGTCCAGCCCTGAGCCCGGCCGCCCAGCAGACGCCCCAGCTGCCGCTCTGCCCGCCGGGCTTCCGGTGACCCCGCATGTCAACAGGGGACCCAGGAGTGCGTCTCGCAGGAAGGGGACGCAGCACAGCTCGCCTCCCAGGACACCCTCCCCTGCTGATGCGACTGCTCCACGACCTGGAGGGTTCTCTCCGCCACCGACGCCACCGATGCGTGCCCCTGCTCCTCCCCCTACCTCCCCTTCCGGGTCCCAGTCTTCATGATTTCTAAGAGGTAAGTATGTGTGACTGTTTCTGAACACAAGAGAAAAAGGGAAGCTCTAGGATCCAAAAAAGATCCTCTCCATGAGCCACGTCCCTGATTCCGAGCCCGGGTCCCCTGGCTCCGTGACTCAGGCATTTGTGGGGGCCCCAGGAGTAGATGGCCAGGAAGGGCAAGGCAAGGGACCCGCGCGGAACAAACAGGGCTTTCCTCTAGAGAGTACAGCGCCCCAACCCTGAGGGGGAGAACTCCACAGTGACCCTCCCCGAAGAGGAGGGTCAGGAAGGGGTTCATGGTCCCCGGGGTCAGAGAGTCCTGGGGACCATCGGGGTTTGGGGGTGCAGAGGTCAGACCGCAGGGGGTGGCCACGGACTCCGAAGGGAATGATGCTCTGAATGCTGGACAGCGGGTAGTGTCAGCTGCAATCTGTGAATTTTAGCTCAATTTTCTGGGGCTACAGTGGCATCTAAGGACCCACGTGGGACATGGGCCGTCCGCCCACGTTAACTCATGTCCATACTCACGTTTTTTACTGCGTCCGCATATTTTTGCTCGTTGAAGAATTCATAAAATGCGGCCATGTAGGATTCCTTAAAACTCGCCTAAAACGAAACAGGTCACTGAACCAAGGCCTACAGGTCTCGCGGCCCCAAGGGGAACAATGGGTAGGCCTGGGTGGCGGTCACTCAGCAAGTGGAGATGCCAGTGTGACTGCGGCCCAGGGTCGGCCCGGGCACCGCCCACGGAAGTCACGCGAGCAGGCACCACCGCGCACACGAGAGCCCAGAAGCCGGGGTCCTGACCCCAACCACAGGTGGGGGTCCCTCAGCAAGCGTGGAGGCTAACATCTGGGTTCCAGGTCTGTGCCGCGGGCCCGGGCCCCCGACGAGGCTGCTGCCCGGGAGCCTCTCCTGTGACTGGGGGGCCGGCGAGGGCCCTGGAGGGTGGACGTCAGAACCCAGCTCGGGGACACACGGAGGGCTTCCAAACAGCCTCGGTCCACACACAGCCCAGCGTCTCCCGCGCGGGGGCTGCTTGTGGGACCCCCAGACGGGACCCCCAGACAACAGAACGCGGAGGCCTAGGCTGGGGGCTCCTGCCGGTCCAGGCCCAGGGGAGGCCTCGCTCCGTCCATTGGCCCCGTCCCTGCGCAGCCGGCCTTGGCCTTCAGTGCCAGGGCCCGTGCCCAGCCATCCCCACGTCACCATCGCTACACGTAGTGCCCGATGTCCTCGAACCTGCGTGTCATAACCTGCATTCCAGGGGCCCCGGAGCCCGGGGCCGACCCTCGGGTCCCGGGCAGGATGCGGCGTGTGGCCGGCGGCCCCCGGAGGAGCCCCCGGACCCCCCATGGGGGCTGGTAACGCACCACAGGCTCCCGGGACTCCTTCTGCCGGAGGTCAGTCTGACGGGTCTCAAACCCACTGGTCCACGACAAAAATGAAGTGAGCTGTGAGGGGAGCACGCCCCCCACCCCAGGTCGCTGAGGAGCCCTATGGCTGAGGGTCCTGCCCTGCTGGCCGCGTGTCACCCCGAACACAGGAGCTCTGGTCTGGCCAGGGGGATGCTGGGACCCGAGCGGGGCGGGGGGGGGGGGGGGGACCCTCCTGTCTGTCAAGACCCAGGCGTTCCCTAGCAACAGTTGCCCTAGCAACACGGACTTTCCCTTTTGGCCAGTGTCCTCGCTAAGCCTTCTCTCCAGGGAAGACGAGGGTTCCAACTCTGTTCCTCCCCCCTCGCCTTGTCTGGAGCGCAGTGGGGTGAACCCACCATGTTACCTCTTTGCTGCTTATCGAGAGACGTTATCCTACACGCCGCTGGCTTGGGAGGTACCACGGCGGGCCCCCCACGGCGAGCGGGGGAAGGGCAGGACCCCCGCTGGCTTGGGAGGTAGCACGGCGGGCCCCCCACGGCGAGCGGGGGAAGGGCAGGACCCCCGCTGGCTTGGGAGGTAGCACGGCGGGCCCCCCACGGCGAGCGGGGGAAGGGCAGGACCCACAGACGCAAACTGTTGACAGAACAGTGTCCAAAGGCAGTCTCACTGCTCAGCAAAGCAGAGAGGAGCTTGTAAGCTGCTAGAACGTTCTCTCTACTCAGGCGGCAGGTGGGGAAGCCGTGTGGGTTTTGTTTCTTGTCCTTATCCCTGTGTTGAGCCCACACTCTCCTCGGCGTTAGGGACAGAGGATTAAAATAAACGACTTACGGATTTTGACTTGGACAAGCTGCCGAGAGTCTGAATGGTCTTGGAGATAAGCGTCAGCGTCCTAGACGTCTGCGGGTCCTATCGGAGCGGAAGGAGAAACGCGAGTCTCATTCAGTTTTACAGAAATGTTGTGATGGAACCCGGAATTACGCAGTTAACAGAACGGGTGACATCACCCGAAAAGCCACCCCGGCACCAACGTGCTGCCTGCAAGGAACGGAGGCCGGTGAGCGCGGGCCGTGCAGACGTCCCTCTGGGCCCCCGCGGGCGGGGTGAGGAGAGTAGCCGCGAACCAGCGCCCCCCGGAAAGGCACCAGCGGCATCTTCACAGGAGCAGCTTCCCGGCCCAGCTGCGAGTCCCGGGCAGCCCCCGCACCCCCGGGCGCTCGCGGGCCCGCCACGTGGCCTGGAGGGCGAATCTAAAACCAGCAAAGCCGGGAGTGGGCCCCTCGAGTGCCCGGGCTTCCTGCCGAGGTCGGTCACTGCCAGGCACGCTCTGCCGGCGCGTCACTCGGGGCCTGGCCCCGAGGGGCTCGGGCTGCGTTTGTAGACTATGTGACCGGATGGACACCAGACCCTAGACGCCCCGCTCTTCCTGAGGTGGGAGTGAGGGTCCTGGTCACGGCCCCCGACCGCATCGAACCGACAGCTTGGCAAAGGTGCTACCCCTCGCGGCTGAAGGGCTTCCCGGCCCGCACCCCGCACCCCCCGCCCCCAGCAAGGGTGCCGCGCTCACCCCCGTGGGCCCCGAAGGACGGGTCTGCCGGCACTGACCGTGTGGTGGGGCGTCAGCTGGAAGAGGTTGGGGGACAGGATGGCAGGAGCGAAGAACCTCAGGAAGATGAAGCCGCTCACGGCGGTGTACCTCACGTCCAGGTCGTCTGCGGCCGGGACAGCGCGTCTGGTGAGGGCGGCGCCCCTGGGGCCCCGAGTGAGCGCCCGCCCCCGGTCGCTCTCCCCTCCAGCAGCGCTAACAGCCCGGTGCCTTCTGGAAGCGGCGGCTGGCTCGCCAATCCCGAGGGTCCGAGGGCCGCTGCGCCCGGACCCCGGGGGCTCTTCGGGGCTGGAAGGGGCCCATGAGCTCTGAAGGCAGGAGGTCCTGTCCACGGAGCTGGCTGTGAGGCCCAGTCTCCACAGCGGGACAAGCTGGGCGGGGGGTTCCTGTCAGGGCCCCAGGGACTGCCGGGGGCTCTAGGTGTCCTGCAGGCAGCGGGGCACAGCGGAGCTGACCCATGGCCTGCGGGACGGGGTCTGCGGGTCGGCGCACGGGAACCCAGGCCCCGCAACGCTGCCTCCTCGGCCTGGACCCCAGGCCTCAGTCACCCTGACACTTGCTGCCCCAGCAGGTCACCCCGGTCCCGCCCACAGGCAGGGTCTGCACAGGCTGCGTCCCGGTGCCTCCCCGACCCACGGGCACAACCGAGAAGGCGATTCATCCCCGGGATCCCTCCTGTCCCAGGTGCACAAAGGGCTCGTCCTGTCTTTCCTGAAAGGGCAGCGAAGGCAGCTTCTCAGACCGGACAGGCCCAAACTCAAGGAAATTACTGCCTCGTCCCAAACTGACCACTGCAACCAAATCCGGCCAGCCGGCGGCCTTCCCGCCCGGTTCCCCAGGGGCCGAGGCAGGAGATGGGTGCCGTGTGGGCACGGGCGCTGGCCCCATGGCGACAGCTGGAACCACGTCTACACGGACTCCGCAACGCCCCTCCTTGGCTTTGAGGCGCCTGGCAGTGAGGACACGGACCGCCCCGCAAGGGGCCGTGGGCGCTGCCCGTGCCCAGGACTCACCCTGGAAGCGTCTGGCCGCCGCCTCTCGAAGGGAGAAGAAAATGTCGCACATGACGGTGGGACAGCTCACGCCCGACTTGGTGATGACATTGAAGACGCGGTCCACGTACTGCCTCAAGTTCTCCTGCAGCGGGGGGCGGCCGGGTCACCCCGACTGCCTGTGTCGAGCACACCGCGGAGGGAGCAGCCGTGGCGGCCACAGACACACGCCCCCCACCAGGCGCACAGGGGCCGCAGCGGCGGTGGTCAGCGAGCCCCTGCTCCCCCTGCACCCACGCTGACCTCACTAACTGGTCTAGGGACAACATCCCCCGTCACGCTCCTTCCCGACGGTGAGAACCCATCTCTTTTCCTCACAGGCACGAAAAAGACTCAACCTGAGCAAATCCTAGGAGATGTTCAAGCTCCCTGTCCCACTGGGGAGTCTCGCTGTCCCAGTCTGACCTCCCCTCCCCGGGAGGACACAGGTGGGCATGGCCAGGGTTTGGGACCCCCATCTGCTGCAACGGGAGGACGACCAGGCTGGGAAGAAGC
>JAPYYJ010002537.1:0-12681 GCA_028533885.1 Nasua narica | reverse complement strand
TTTTGCAAGTTTTGGAGGAAATGACAAAGTTGGATTTAAAAATCCCAGAAAAATTGCTTTATTCTTCACACTTTTGAATTTCTGCTTGTTTTCTGTGGCTTTATCAAGAATGACCAGGAAGGGGTGCCTGGGTGGCTCAGTGGGTTAAAGCCTCTGCCTTTGGCTCAGGTCATGATCTCAGGATCCTGGGATCGAGCCCCGCATCGGGCTCTCTGCTCAGCGGGGAGCCTCTCTCTCTCTCTGCCTGCCTCTCTTCCTGCTTGTGATCTCTTTCTGTCAAATAAATAAAATCTTAAAAAAAAAATGGCCATGAAATGATAGTCACAGACAGGTGTGTGGGATTACAACATTCCAAGACAAAACTCCCATCACAGAAGAAGCAACTTTTGAACAATGCAGAGAATCCTTCCAGGAACCTATCAGAGAAAAATTCCCCTTCTAGGTTCATATATTTGACCTTTATAAAATCCAAAACCCACAACCACTTCCTGCCCTCTGGACAAGTAGGTGACCACGGAATTCCTGTTTGATGAAAGATAAGCCTTTCCTGAGCCTCAACCTCTTATGTGCAGTTTTGTGGCCTTTCTACCAACAAGGAAAACCATAGAAGTAGAGACATAGACCGTGGACAAGAGAGGGAAGGTGACAGGTGGCTTGATGGTCAGACCTTGAGATCATTTCAGAATTCCAAGCTGAAAACACTCAGACGTCATGGGACAAGACGTCCAGTGAGAAGTAGGGACCACCATGCTCTGCAGAAGCAGAAAATCAAGAAAAAACCCATCTCTGTCTTTGTCTGGACATTTTTGTAAAAAATCCATACCATATTAAACTTATTCCTTGTAAGTGTTTTTAATCAGAATGGTTTCTACTGATAAGATGTATTCTTTAATCAAACGAGGAAAAAAAAAAACATTTTTTCCCCGTCATCTAGTAGAAAGTTGACTCGTTCCAAAGCGAACATTCTCGGTATTGAAGCAGAGAGGTTCTTTTGTAGTGGGCACCAGTGTTCAGTCAACGAGTGTCAGCAGAATGGTGGCCACTGCCTTTTGACCAATAACTGCCCTTCTTGGATGAAATTCTGCACCAAGAAACCTGCCCAGCGTGGAAACAAAACACCCAGCAATTCCGGAAGGGCCACATGGAGCAAAACATTCTATTATTTTAGAGTAACATATATTTCGGCTGCTCATACAGACTGCCGCTTCGAAATAAATGGCCACGCTTCTTAAACACGGTCATCACCCAGGAATAATTTGGGACCCATTTTGTAGGATTTGTCTTTCTGGAAAATGCCGTGACGCTCTCCTTCCGTGAAGCTGTTCACAACGTCTTTGTAAATCTCGCTTCCAAATTGCTGAAGGAAATGTTCATTCAGTTACTCACTTGGGAGCGAACTGTAAAGAACCTCACACGCGATCATTTCATCCACCTAAAGCCTCGTAATAAGAGTAAATGCTTGGTAAACTCTTGCTTTAAAAAAAAAAAGACAAAACCAAAAAGAAAACGAAAAAGAAAAAAACCAAAACTCTTGCTTTTTTTTAAAGAAAAAAAGAACACCATTTACCAGCTTACAGTCACCTAGTTACATGCACGTCAAACTGAGAAGTAAAACCTACACACTGATTTCTTACAGTCTTGTATTTACAAAAGGCTAAACGCTGAAGGATTTTATGGTCGTGGGACTTAAAAACTCTGAATTCTAAATATTGCCATTTGGCGATTCTTCATGTGTTTTTTTTTTTTTAATGTAGAATCCCTAAATCTAAAATTACAAACATCCAAAAGATTATTAAGCTTGTGTCGCTGCATAAAATACGTCTTTAAAATTTATTTCAGCAGGCAATACTTTCGTGTTTCAAAATTTAAAAGCAAGTGTAAGAACAGATAAACATTGGGAAGATTTGCCTCTCTACGTGCCCCATACACACAGCCCTGCCAACCCTATTAGATAATTTTGCACATGTTTATATATTGTCCCAGTATTTTTATGTACTTATAATCAAATATAAATATGCATGCAAATAGAAAGAGCACAAATGTATATTTAAATAAGTATGTCCAAATAAGTGTACATATATATATAATTTTCATTTATCATTTTCACTCAAAATTCAAATGTGCCCTTTAAGTTTTATTCCCCAAGTAATTGTTTATCTTTTTTTAAAGATTTTTATTTATTTGATGTGTCGGGGGGGGGGGAGCACAAGCAGGGGAGCTGCAGGCAGAGGGAGAAGCAGGCTCCAACGCGGGGTTCCATCCCAGGACCCTGGGATCATAACCTGAGCCGAAGGCAGACGCTTAACCAACTGAGCCCCCCAGGTGCCCCTAATTGTTTATCTTGCACATCTTTTCAGATCTCTTCTTAAGATGATTTTTCTTTTTCTTTTTCACACCCCCGTCGTATTCCATGCTTTAGATGGATCCTCGTAGGTGTGCAACCTCTTGCGGTAGCAAAAAGTGTGTGCGTGACTAACCCCACACACGTCCCTTCTGTAGGGGAAGACGAACATCTCCAGCCACACGTCCAGGTTCTCAGCTGTGTTTCGGCCACAGCAGAGGGATTCACGAGAGAAAAGCATACAAATGTGAGCGATATGAGTTTTATATGATGCAGGAGCCTTCGTCAGGGAGTGACGACCCTGAGAAACATTTTTGTACGTAGCTTGATGAAAAGTGCACCGTCTCGGACACACGTGGTAGGACAGCTGCGTACGAGCTCAGTGTAGTAAACCGGGGAAAGTTAGCAAGATTGGCTTTGGGGATTCCTCTTGCTGTCCCTCCGTCTTGTGTATAAGGATGCTCTCCTTCATTCTGGGTTTAGCGAGAACCCCTCTCGCCTGGGCGTATCGTGACCTGCTTCAGGGAAAAGTCAAAGATTCCTTCCTGCACCTGCCCTTTTCCACATGCCTTCAGCTGAAGTTACTCAGTGCCCTGATTGGGGTAGTGCATCCCGAACCCTGTGACTTCACACTAATGCATGCGGGTTGAAAGGGTACGCGTTCAAAGGAAGATCGTTGGCTCAGGGGACACATGCTCTTGTCATTCTGATGGTTTTCCCATATTGTATCCCAGAGACCTTGCACTTCTGTATTCCCTCTTGCCAAAAATGTATGAGAGAGGGTGCTCCTGTCCCAACAGCTTGGCCGAAAACCTGCGTTACTCAACTTTGGGTCCTGACAATCTGATCTAAAAACCCCGTGGATTTGACGTTGCTGGGTCAGGTGCTATTAGGAGCCGCCATATTTCAGAAGAACACACACACAGGCACACATATAGACACACACTCAAAGACACACACACGCATGCACACAGTGCCAATGAGCTTAACCCCACACTGTCAAGCTGAAACTGGAAACACAGCCAATTGGTTTTCCATCCCGGGTGCCATTTTGAATTCCAGGAAGAATCACAACTGGGCAAACTCTGGTCCACGATGCCGGAGGACTGACCCTAGGAAGTCAGATTCACACCAGCAACTCCTTTCTCCTCAGATGAGAAGGTCCTCTATCCATCCTCGAATTGCTTCGCTCCTTGAAACCACTTACACACCTCTTCCCCCTTGTCCTTGAGTCACCCTTCAGACCTTTCGGATTGGTTCCTTGTTTTACTCATCACCCGTCCCTCGTCCTTTGCAGACACTCCTGCATCAAAGCGAAGCAAACCTTTCATAACACGTGGCTTCTCGAGGTCGTGTCTTTGTATTACGCTCTCTCCTTGCTAAGCTCATTCAGGCGGCTTTGAAAACCATCTTCGACTTCCCTTTCGTATGCAGACCTATTTTCCCCCTACGGGAATTTCTACCCAAGTTTCCTAGAACATCAAAAATGCTTTCATTCATTCATATAATTTATTCTTTCCTTCCCCAAACACGTCGCGAGTCCTCTGAGAATTTCAGGCAGGATGAAGCTGTTTCACGCATCAGCTGCCTCTTGCTTTGTGAACCGATAACTTTGATTTCTGCGTGACCACGTAATGATGGAGTATTTATCCCCACGTCATTAATGGTAGCACGTGACATTTCACAGTTGCTAAGGACTTCCCATACGGTGCTCAAGAGCACTTCAATATGAAATTGATGAAAAGTCTTGAAAGCCAAACATCCTTGCATGTAGCAAAAAATCAAATGCCTCTCTCTCTTAGACTCCTCTTGTCAGGGTACCATGACCGAAAAACTGAAGTGTTCATGTTAAATCAATGAAAATATAGGTATTTAATTACCACCTCTATACTACAGACATTCTCACATAGTATATATACATGTAACACAAGTATACAATGTATATCTTACTTTGTATGATTACTATAGTTATAGATTACTGTATTACTATAGTTACTATATTATATTAAAGCAATACATATCATACCTTAGTATATGTTATATGTGATAGGTATAAATATATATTGCTGTGAATTAAAATTATACTATACTATTTGTTATAGTATATACACAGAGTATGCATGTATATTTAGACACACAATTTTATTATTTTATTCTTTGTATATAGTTTTATTCTTTCTATGTAATTTTACTCTTTATATATGATTTTATTCTTTCTATATGTGTGCATATATACACACGATTATTTTATTCTTTGTATATAATTTTATTCTTTGTATGTAATTTTACTCTTTATATATAATTTTATTCTTTCTATATGTGTGCATATATACACACAATTTTATTATTTTACTCTTTGTATATAATTTTATTCTTTCTATGTAATTTTACTCTTTCTATATAATTTTATTCTTTCTACATGTGTGCATATATACACACCTATATATACACAATTACTGCATCTTCTTCATTATATTTAAGCTAAAGATAAACATTTTTACCACATTTCTAAATAGCAACATATTCCTAAGAAATTTTTTGAAAATTTCAGAATTCCTGAGGAAGCACAGCAAACATAAATCAGAGGAAAGTAATTTTACTATTAACATTTTAGAAACCCTGCAAATATCCTTTGAGATTATTAAAGATGCGTTTGCATGAGCAAAGCTCCATCCCGTCCCTAATTTTTATCAGGCATGCTGGCTTCAGAGCAGCCAATGTGGTTCTTGATTTCCCCAGGGGCTCCTGGAAGGCTGCAGGGTTTCAAATCAAGGGAGGTTTACTCCCCCAGAATGAGAATGAGGAAATTTATTTCCTGCCAAGAATTCGGGAGTGCTTTAGAGAACAGAGTGTGCTTTCTTAAGACTCTTCAGCAAAATATCTCTAACAAACATGTGGAGAGGTTAAGGGAGAATTCTTTATTCCCCCATGTTTTACGAAACGCTTCAAGTTTTCCGCTGGACCGGATCGGGGTCTGTAGGGGCTCAAATATCAAACTGGTGTGTAGACGAATGCAGATGACTTTGTATCATGTGATGTAAATACTGTATTCTGCTGGACCATCTGGGAATAAGCTAATAATTCCCCACAACACGGCCTGCAGTAGCCAAGACTTCGACACTTCAGGGGAGGGATAAGCTACATCTCAACTGCATGTCCCCTAATTCCTGTGCCTGCACGTTATTCCGGCCCCGTGTCGCCTGACCTTACATGTCCACTCATGCCGGCATGGGGCTCTGTTTCGAAGTTCCTACAGCAGCTCACTTTCAGTAGCTCGGGTCTTTGCTCTTGGTTGGTGGGTGGTAGGTCCCGAGTCTTCAATCCACGTCTCTGATGTTCTTGATTGCTTACTCTCCCTCTGCTGAGAACAGGCAGGTCAGTTCCCATTGGTAGACAGCCTCAGTAGGGTCTGGCATTTATTTCCAATTTTACAGAGTCTAAGCTTCTGGACTTTGATGATTCTCCAAGAGTCTTGATTTATTGAGCATGGGAATGGGGTCCGAGGCCAGAGGCCATGCAGTTGTCACCCCATCCCCACCCCAGGAAACATTTGGCCATGTCAGGAGACATTTTTGGTTGTCCCCACCGGGAAAGAAGGCCAGAGGCATGCAGTGGTTAGATCCTAACTGTCTTGCAGTGCACAGATTTTTCATTCTCTGGGTCAGAAAGTCAACAGTGCTGAGGTTGTGAAAATGCACCAGAGGTTTTGGACATGGGGCGAGACTGGATAATTATGTGGAGGAAATTGTGTGACTCCAGTTATGGGTACAGATGGAGTGTCTATGAGTCTCTATGGACAGGGGTCTGTGTTCGGATCCTGTGGGAGCTGGGAATGTAGATTCATGCCCGGGATGAGTCCTGGGACTTGTCATGGCGCCATGCTATAATGATCAGGAGCTGTGCCCAGACCCCTTATTGCCTGGCATCTCAGCTAGCCGACACGTTCCAGACCTTGGGATCTGGGTTTGTTCTCCAATGCCAGAAGGCATTGGACAGCTCTCTGCCCCCCTTCCTAATGCTGGCCGGCATAGGCTCCCCGAGCTCTTTGGAAAGACCCTAGAGGAAAACACACAAAGCGTATTGGTAAACGGCCAGCCTGCCTGGGTCTGGTCCCTGCTTGCATGCGTTTCTTCCTGTGCCTGGAACCGATGTTCAGACTAAGCCCATCAACCAAGCCTTATGCACACATGAAGGGAGATGTTGAGGCATGATTTGTGCTGGAAAATGAGTGGCCACGCAGCAAGACATGTGCATAACAACCGAGGGGCATCCATCCTTGTGTCGATGGATCTCTCCATTGGCGTTAAGCCTTGTGGCATTGCTGGGCACTGTTAATGGCCTTCATCATATAATTGGGCAGAATGAAGATGTGTATCCCCTTTGTGCGTGTTCGTTGGCTGGAGTGTAGACCAGATCTTGTTTTAGAAGGGTTTCCTCTGAAGGCCTTATGTGAAAAGTCTGTGTTTTCTTATGGGTTTTGGTTTGTTTTTCAGATTTCTTTATTTCTCCAGCTAAATGCGAGTGACTAATGCTTTCCCCGAAGACATCCGGGTGATGTTAGAGTTGCATGTGAATAAGGTACCATTGTACGTTGGCTGCAGTAGACAACTTGTGTTGAGCTGGAACAGAGAATGTACCCGGTTCTCTCGATCCCAACAATAACTGTGTCTGAAGTTGGTTAGGAATTCGTATCCAAGGCCAAGCAAGATCTGGCAGTATCCCCTTAAATCAGGAATACAGTATCCAAGCCAAATGGATGTGATAAACAACAAAGCGTATACTTTGCTAGGCTTTCAGACACAAGTTGAAACTTGACAGCAAATGCGTAGTGTAAAATTTATCAAAATTGTTAAAATTTAAAAACAAGCATGCCAATGTAAATTTTTCAAAAACTTGTTTGCGTTTACCAACATCGTTTTTGTTCCTTCTCTGGAGAGCAGCACAGACATGCATACATTATCCAGTGAATATATGCATCAGCAATGTTAATTATAAGATTCAAGTGCATCTTTGGAACTTTGACCATAAAACCATATTTCTGGAGTGCCTGAGTGGCTCAGTGGGTTAAGTGTCTGCCTTTGGCTCAGGTCATGATCATGTCCCACATTGGGCTCCCTGCTCAGTGGGTGCCTGCTTCTTCCTCTCCCTCTCTCTCTCTTTCAGATAAATAAAATCTTAAACCATATTTCTAAAATAGTCCAAAATGTATATTCCCATTAGCCTTCATTCATTACTGGAAGAATTCTTTCCCAAGACGGAAAGGGAGGGACACAGATATCACAGATCCAGAAAAATGATTTGGATTGGATTCCAACTCTGATAGTTGATCCTTAATTTATTCACCTGTGTTTCAAACTCTGTGGACTTTACAGGGCTCTTTGACTGGGGGCCGCTGCTTAAATCATTCTGTTGCAAAGGGAGGGAGAAAACCAAATACAAAAACAAAATTGGTGGAACAAAATTTAGCACCTAACATATGTGAAAAATCTCTTGGTAAATTATTGCAGTTCTACACATAAATGGACTGCAATTAATTAGATTCAGGCTGGGAATGAAAAAAAATCTACTGCAATTTTGCAGGTAGTTGGGAAGGCAAACCCTTCTAGGTCTCTCACAAGAGCAAACCTGACTTTTTCTCTTCCTTATTACATAGGTCCTGAGTTCTATTTTGAATAAATAGTATGGGTATAAAGTATTCAATGATGTTTAAGTGCATTTTGGTATACTGCTTTGGTTTCTACAGTATCCAACATTTTCTTGAGCTCTCTCTTTCTCTCCTCTCTCACACACACATGTGTACACAGGGCATTTGGGGTGTTCATCCATTGCTATCTGGTTTCCTCCCTCTCTTTGTGCAACAAATTTTTGCCTCTCAATTCTAAACATGGTCCACAACTTATGACCTAAAGCAAGTGTTTATATCAGGAGACTCTCACACTTGGAGATGCTCACTAGCCTACATATCTCCGCCACACACTGGTTGTTTGTAATAATAATACGTACACTTGATCCTTGAACAACACAGGGCTTATGGGCGCGAACCCCCACAAAGTCAAAACTCCAATTTTGACTTCCCCCAAAACTTACCTAGTAAGAGCTCACTGTTGACCAGAAGCATTTCCAATAACATAAACAGAGGAATCTCACACATCTGTACTTCTCTAAATTACAGAAAAGAAAATGGTATTGAGAAAGTCATAAGGAAGAGAAAATATGTTGTATAGTCCTGTATTGTAGTTATCAAGAAAAATCCATATACAAGTGGACCCGTGGGGTTCAAAACCATGTTGTTCAAGGGTTTGATTGTATATGTACGATTGTATATAGAGAGAGTTCCTATATTGTTATAGATCCAGAGGAGCCTTTAGGATTCTTAAACTCACCACCGCACAGTCCATGCTTTCTTCGGAGGGGTCCTTCTCTGTCATTTGTCACATAAGCATCCTGGGACTTCACCACATCTTAACTGAAAGCAGCCATGATGACCTGTCCATTGGATAAACCTTCTAAGTCCTCTTTCACATCTCTTTGTTGTCTGAGGTCAAGGACGCATTACTTAGAAGACAGTACCATAAACTATCACTCTGCAGGGTTGCTACAAAATTATGACAAATGGAATTTTTCTGAATCCTTGCAAGCCCATGAGTCTAGATTTGACTCTCTTGTTGCCCTCTATTTTATCTGTATTTCTGTAATCTACTTGAAGTCAATCTATGGTCAGGCCAGTCTATTAATCAGAAAAGTGGTCAATTTCATAGGAAACAGATGGGAAAAATAGTAATCATTTGCTTTATGTCATAAGAAAACAACACCTAGAACCATATCATCCTTTCTCTGTGAAACCTCCAGTAGTGGTAATCCAACACCTCATTTGGGATACAAACATTGGAATATAGATCTATGACATGGTGGGCCAATTTAATGCAGATCCCACAGAGGGAGCCAAGGCTGGTCCTTTACTCTTTGTTTTATGATCGCTTTCTAAACTTCTGTATTGAATCTCCTCTGATGACACGTGTAGATACCTTTCAAGTTGATAGTTAATTAACATCTTAAAAGAATATTTGCCTTAAGGAAGGTTGATAAAAGAAATGAACAGTAATACTAACTCAAAGAGGATATTCTGATAGGATTATCTTACACTGCTATACTCTAGCCATAGGGATGAAGGTTTTCATTTTTTTGTTGTTGTTAAATAGTAAGATTGCATTTTTTTCTTCCAAATTTCTTTTTTTTTTTCCTTCCAAATTTCTGATGTTGACAGTTAACAGTCTTAAACAGGAATGCTGCAGTATTACATATGCAAATGGAAATATAACAACGATGCAGGCTTCACCGAGAGTTTTCAAGAAAGGACTGGGAAGATAGGTGGGGAGCACACTGTTGCTTCAAATTGGAAATCCAATGTATGGGAAGGTAGACAGGTGTCAAGGTTTGTTAATCCCAAGAAAGGAAACAAATTTAGGTGTAATTAGAAAGGTCAGCCTGATTTTGTGCAAAGACCAAACCAAACCATCAACAACAGTGAAATCCTTTACCTTTTCAATGCCAGAGGAGTGAGGCAAACCTAGATTTCCACTGGTTCTGACCAAGTGAAGTTGAAGCCGTCATAATGCATTACATCACACTCGGTCGCCCTGGCAACAACAGAGCCTGGGGGCTCCTTGACAAACTGGTTCCCAAAGGTCCTAGAAGCTCATTCGGGGGTTGACTGCCATCTCTGTCAATAACCAGTCAATGCTTCGTGAATTGTGTCTGATTCCTCAGCCCAACTGGTCCCGTGTGCGAGGAACTGAACCCCTTGGGAAGATGGTAGGTGAAAAGGGAGCCAACCAAAAATCTTTGGTGAGTTCTCAATGCGATGTGAAGCAAAAAGTGGTTCATCTTTATACATCAACCCATAAGTATGACTCAGCACATAATCAAGGTCTTTATGAAAGTTCTCGTTGAGTGACACCAGAGTATGGTTCTCAGGGCAGATAGGCATTGATAGAACAGAGATCGGTCTGTTCTTATGACCTAATTTGGAGTATTGTTGCAGAGAAATAATCTATTTGACACCATTATCGTTTGACGTTACAAGTGTTTGTCTTTACGTACACACCTTTAAGAGCTCATGGATCTTTCTTTGTTTTTCTCCTGAATTTACTTGAGCCTTCTAATTTATCAAATGGTTAATACCATTACCGATTATCGCCTAATACAACCCACTCATTGTATTTCTATTCTTTGTAATTCTAACACTGTCCCTTCATGAGAGATGTTTTGGTGGTTATTTTTGAGTGGCCGAAATAAAACTAGCAAGTGAGAAGTCATCTGAGAGAAAACTTACAATTTATTCTATAAACTTTACACAGCAGTGTTTCTCATTGCTGGATTTGGGGTTATTTTGTTTTAATATATTAATACTTTTTTATTAAATGAAGCATAATCAAGTAAATATTGAAAAACAGCTGAAAAAAAAGAAAACCAGCTGTGTTATGGCATCCACGTTTGCATCCTATGCAAATTCATGTATTAAAATCCTCATGGCTCAATTGATATTGGGAGGTGAGGCCCTTCAGAGCTGATTAGGTCATGAGGATGAAGCCTTCATGAACGGGATGAATGGCCTTGTAGAAGAGATCCCAGAAAGTTCCCTCACCCCTTCCAACGTGTGAGGACCCAGTGAGGAGACAGCCACATATGAACCAGGAAGCAGGGTCTCATGAGACATCACATCTGCCAGTGACTTCACCTGGGACATCCAGCCTCCAAAACCATGAGAAATAAATGTTGTTGGTGAGCAACCCAGTTGGTGGTGTTCTGAGAAATAGACTAAACCTCATCAAAGCAATAACTATTTGCTAATACGGGATTAGAGGAATACAAAGTGGAGGAATGTGAGATTATGTGTCTAATACCCACAAGAAACTTGCATCTGAAAGTCTAAAAGAAACTTTTAAATAAACATTTCCAAAAGAAATTTTTCTCGAAGTATCACTGCGAGTTTAGGAAAAGAGGTAGTTAAACACCAATATGAATCACAAGCAGAAACATGATCAATGTGTCATTTTGTAGAAAAACATGAGAGGGCTTACGTAAAACTCAGTGTCTTCATGAAATCTCAGGCAACCATTAGAAATAGTTAACATAGACTGCCTCACCCCAGTCAAAATGGCTAAAATTAAGTCAGGAAACAACAGATGTTGGCGAGAATGTGAAGAAAGGTGCACCCTCTTACACTGTTGGTGGGAATGCAAGCTGGTGCAGCCACTCTGGAAAACTGTATGGAGTTTCCTCATAAGTTGAAGGTAGAGCTACCCTATGACCCAGCAATGGCACTCCTGGGTATTTACCCCAAAGATACAAAGGTACTGATCTGGAGGGGCACCTGCACCCCAATGTTTATAGCAGCAATGTCCACAGTAGCCAAACTATGGAAAGAGCCCAGATGTCCATCAACAGATGAATGGATAAAGAAGATGTGGTGTATACACACAATGGGATATTACTCAGCCATCAAAAGGGAAGAAATCGTGCCATTCACAGTGATGTGGAGGGAACTAGAGGGTATTATGTTGAGTGAAATAAGTCAGTTAGAGAAAGACAATGATATGGTTTCACTCATATGTGGAATTTAAGAAACAAAACAGAGGAACATAGGGGAAGGGAAGGGAAAATAAAATAGAATGAAATCAGGAGAGGGAGACAAGCCATAAGAAACTCTTAACTCTAGGGAACAAACTGAGGGTTACTGGAAGTGGGGGAGATGGGGGGATGGCGTAAATGGGTGATGGTCATAAAAGGGGACATGTGATGTTATAAGCACTGGTAATATATGCAACAATGAATCACTAAATTCTGCCTCTACAACCAATAATATGCTATATGTTACTTAAGTTGAATTGAAATAAAAAAATTAAAAGTTCAACAAATAGTTAAGGTACTTTTATTGCTGTTATAATATAGATGCAGGTACATATATATGTATATGCAGTAAATGTATATGATATGTGCATATAAATGCTATTAGGGAAATAAAATTATGCAAAACTCTACCTGGAAACATAAAAGCAATTCCGGTTTCCACCCCCCATCCCCCCCCCCCCACTCTTGATTCCCAAGAGATTTGCCATCAAGATAACTAATGCAATGAGCTTATTATTAGCAGAATCGTGATTAGGTTTCTTAAATGATCAAGCTATTTTAAACAGTACACCTGAAAAATGCACTTCTCGAATTTTAGAAATTTGAACAGCATTCAAGGAAACCGCCCTCCTGGAATCTGGGTAGTGGGGGAGTGTGATTTTACTAAAATCATTTATTTGGCCTTATCCGGAGTATATGTCAGGAGAGAC
>JAPYYJ010002536.1:0-12683 GCA_028533885.1 Nasua narica | reverse complement strand
AAGAGAAATGAAATCTTGCCATTTGCAACGACGTGGATGAAACTAGAGGGTATTATGCTAAGCAAAATAAGTCAGTCAGAGAAAGACAATTATCACATGATTGCTCTGATATGAAGAATTTGAGAGGCAGGGCAGGGGGTTATGGGGGAGGGTGGGGAAGAGAAATGAAACAAGATGGGATGGGGAAGGAGACTAACCATAAGAGACTCCTAAACTCACGAAACAAATTAAGGGTTGCTGGGAGGTGTGGGGGGGTAGGGATATGGACATTGGGGAGGGTATGTGCTATGGCAAATGCTGTGAAATGTGTAAGCCTGATGATTCACAGACCTGTATCCTGGGGTAAATAATACATTATATGTTAAAAAAAAAAAAAAAAAAGATTACCTACCTAAAAAAAAATAAAATCAAATCAAATAAAAGCACTTTAATCAGACTATTTTCCTGATCATAAAAGATAATATAATGTATTAAAATTAAAATTGAATTTATAACCTATTTTTCTTTAACTCATGCCCAGTCTTTACACATTTTAAGAAATCAGAAATTTATTCTCAGTAAAATAACCATCCAGATGTTGAAAACCCAAGAGTGCCTGCACAAGCAGGGGAGCAGCAGGCAGAGGGAAAAGCAGACTCCCCACTGAGCAGAGAGATCCAAGACCCTGGGATCATGACCTGAGCCGAAGGTAGACGCAGAACTGACTGAGCTACCCAGGCGTCCCAAGAACTAATTTTTTTTTAAAAGATTTTATTTATTTATTTATTAGGAAAGAGAAAGAGTGAGAGAGAGCATGAGAAGGGAGAAGGTCAGAGTGAGAAGCGGACTCCCCATGGAGCTGGGAGCCTGATGTGGGACTCGATCCCAGGACTCTGGGATCATGACCTGAGCCGAAGGCAGTTGCTTAACCAACTGTGCCACCCAGGCAGCCTCAAGAACTAATTTTTTAAAGTTTATTTATTTATTTAAGTAATTTCCACACCAAATGTGAGGCTCAAACCCAAAACCCCGAGATCAAGAGTTTCATACTCTTCCGACTGAGGCAACCTAGAAGAGCATAATTAATTTTTATTTATCTTTTCATATGTAAGCACCGGAAGAGATAAATCTAGCATTAATATTAAATGAGCCAAAAATTTATAATTTTATGATAAATCGTTTTTCTTAATTACAGAATTTTTTTTTTAAATTCATGTACCCATAGGTGCCTGGGTGGCTAAGTCAGTTAAGTGTCACACTCTTGATTTTGGCTCAGGTCATTATCTCAGCATCGACCTTAGATTCAGTGCTCAGCGCAGAGTCTGCTTTAGATTCTCTCTCTCTCTCTCAAATAAATAAATCTTAAAAAAAGAAACTCATGTACCAAATTGACATTTGCATTCTAAATAGATTAAAAGGAAATTAACCCAGGAGATATGATAGGTGAGGAGGAAAAAGGTAAAGGATCATTTTGATAGCAAATGGCTGTTTCACAAATTGCTTTGTTTCCACTGGAGTAGCATTAATTTGAGATCCTCCCACAGCATCAGTCAGATACATGGTATATACAGTATAAGCAGGAAGTAATACCAAAGACTAACTTTTTTCACTTATTTATTCAAATTACGACTAGATGGTAGGCACTATCAAGAATTATATTAAGCAACTAGCAATAAAAATAAAATCATGTAGTACATAATATTTTAAAACACAAGCTTACTGGAATTATTAGTGTACTAAAATTTATAAATATTTTAATATTTGTAACCTGTCTCTTACCAGGACCAATAAGCATCCACATTGTGTTCTGTAATTGCCTCAGTAATCTTCTATATATGCTTATAAATGTCTCCAGTCTAAGGATTTCATTTTCATCTTGGGGACAAAGACCTCTTGCTCAAGTAAGTCTGATGGAATTTTACAATATAATATAAAATAAAACAGGGGTGGCCAGGTGGCTCAGTGGGTTGAGCCTCTGCCTTCGGCTCAGGTCATGATCTCAGGGTCCTGGGATCGAGCCCCGCATCAGGCTCTCTGCTCAGCAGGGAGCCTGCTTCTCCCTCTCTCTCTGCCTGCCTGTGATCTCTCTCTGTGTCAAATGAATTAAAAAAAAAAAAAAATCTAGAAAATAAATAAATAAATTATATATATATATATATATAAAATAAAACATACAAACAAAAGTGTGAAATGTTTTGGTAAGATACAATAATTGAACACAATTGTAATGTTTCACATGCTATTCTGAAATTAATATTTTACATTGTTTTATTTAAAGAATAAAGCAATCATTTCTTTAGGGATAAAAATCTTCAATTATTTTGAAAACTAAACTATGTTATAAATCTGCTCTATAATAATGGTAAGAAAGAAATAAATTCGTATTGAAAAATAAACATCAATTATTTTATCTTGCAATGCA
Source organism: Nasua narica (assembly GCA_028533885.1). Classification (NCBI taxonomy): domain Eukaryota; kingdom Metazoa; phylum Chordata; class Mammalia; order Carnivora; family Procyonidae; genus Nasua; species Nasua narica. The sequence goes on along the minus strand of JAPYYJ010002536.1, from coordinate 10,282 downwards.
ATCACAAGTAAAATTTTAAATCCCACTGAATGCTATTTTAATTCTAGAGTAAATAATAATAATAAAAAAATAGAGTAAGTAATACCTCATTCCCAAAAGAGGCAATTAGACATTATGTATCATGTGTCTCCTAATATTCTGATAAAAGAACATACAACTACTTATGAAGTATTTCTTTTAAATAATAATTAAATCAGAACTTAACACTTTAGAGCCAACTATCAATTTACAGGAAATTTACAGGAAATACAGAGGACAGAGGAACATTTAAATAATACTATAAGAATGCAGTCACCAAAAGTGAATCTTATAGGAAAAATCAGCTGGTGTTCCCCCTCCCCCCCGCCAAAATAAATTGCAAGAAAAAAACCAAAACCAATAAAACAGAATCCATGAAAAAGGCTATCCAAGAGACTTAAATGTATGTGTCTACCTTATTTAGATTCTAATTCAAACTTAAAATGTTACCTCAAATGAATGTTCTTTATTATCCTCTAATCTGTAGTCCAAAAGTACACTCAAAGACATAATGCTACAATCAAACTTTCCACTTTTTGCAGCCCAGTTTGGATGTACAATGATGGCTGGTTCATCAGGCAAAATGTATCTTCTTTCCCGACGCTGGCGTTCCATTTCTTCTTGACGTTTTCTTTCTTCTTCCTACATATTTGAAATTTTAAGTAATGGTTAAACCTCCAGGCACAATATGTATGTATGTTATCAAATGCACGCCACAGAAAAAAAGAAAAGGGCAAAATTCCCATGACTCCTTTATGATGATTATACCAACCATAAGGGATGGGAAAAAAGTCCAAATTTAGTAAAGGAGATAGTAGCTTCTACTCTACGGCTCTTATTTTTCCCTTTTGGGTTTCCCAGCACAAGAAACTAACTTCTAAAGAGAAAAAGAGTACTTATGTTATTAACATTTTATAAACCAGGGGCGCCTGAGTGGCTCAGTCATTAAGCATCCATCTTCGGCTCAGTCATGATCCCAGGGTCCTGGGATCGAGCCCTGCTTGGCGAGAAAAGCCTGCTTTCCTTCTCCCACTCGCCCCACCCCCCTGCTTGTGTTCCTGCCCTCACTGTCTGTCAAATAAATAAATAAAATCTTTTTAAAAAATTACATAAACCAAAAAAAAATTACATAAACCATAGATTCTGGAAAATAGTGACAGTAGCATAGTTTCTTCATCTTCCTGAATCCCCACATTAAAAAAGGAATACTCTAAATACCAAACCAACATTCAACACTCAACGTTCATGTACATTCAGAACAAAACAAGGTGAAAAGGTATTCCCACAAATGCGAAAACACAAAAGAGTGGGAAAAAAACACAAGAGCCAAAAGAACTATATGTTGCTGGCATCTGTGGAGAGGGAAAGCAGAAGGAAACAATGAGATTGTCTAATGGATGTAAGAACAGGAAAACCACAAAACAGTAAAAAAGCATTCACTGGTAAGTGAGGTCAATTTCATAATAGCAGCTGAAACTAGACATTTTACTCCCAACAACAGCCAAGTACAAGGAGTCCGTGTTAAGTTCTGAAAGGGCCTAGAATAGTCTAGTCCTATGAACTCACAAAGATGATTTACCATGGCATCTTTCCACCACAGGGTCTCACTGAGAAGAAATTTTGGAAAGCAGCATCATTAGCGAGCAGGAAAACAACAACACAGACATGGGAAGAAAAAGTCCCAATAAACGGTGACAGAAGGGCAAGAGAGATTGATTAAAATCTTAGAAAGCAAACCACCATAGTTTTTTTTTTTTTTAAGATTTTATTTATTTGGGGCGCTTGGGTGGCTCAGTGGGTTGAACCTCTGCCTTTGGTTTGGGTCGTGATCTCAGGGTCTTGGGACTGAGTCCTGAATCGGGCTCTCTGCTCAGCGGGGAGCCTGCTTCTCCCCCTCTCTCTGCCTACTTGTGATCTCTTTATCTGTTAAATAAATAAAATCTTTAAAAAAGACAGAGATTTTATTTATTTACTTTTCGGGGGGGCAGGGAGATGCAGAGGAAGAAGCAGACACCCTGTTGAGCAGGGAGCCTGATGTGGAACTCAATCCCAGGACCCCAGGATCATGACCTGAGCTGGAGGCAGATGCTTAACTGACTGAGCCACCCAGACGCCCGCAAACCACCACAGTTTTTTTTCTTTTTAATATTTTTTTTATTTATTTGACAGAGAGAGAGAGAGAGAGAGAGAGATATCACAAGTAGGCGGGGGAGGGGGGGGAGGCAGGCTCCCTGCTGTGCAGAGAGTCTGATGTAGGGCTCGATCCCAGGACCCTGAGATCATGACCGGAGCAGAAGGCAGAAGCTTTAACCCACTGAGCCACCTAGCGCCCCAAACCACCATAGTTTTGAACAGAGTAAGAAAACAACATAATATAGATCTTTATAAAATTAGGGAAAAGCTATATTAAGCAACCTCTTTATTTTTTAAAAAAAAAATTTATTTATTTATTTGAGAGGGAGCACACTGAGAGCTTGCAGGCTCCCCACTGAGCACGGAGCTCAAAATGGGGCTCAATTTCATGACCCTGAGATCACACAACCTAACCTGAAACCAAGAGTTGGTCCTTTATCTGACTGAGCCATCCAAGCACCTCTTAAATAACCTCTCCTAATAAAATATTAGGAAAACTAAATTCACATAAAAATGAGCAAAAGAAAGTACTGAGGTCAAGTCCTATAAAGTTACTATTTAAAAAAGGAGAACAAGGAGAATCACATCCCTACAGACACTGAAAGTGGGCCAGAAAAAGAGGCATAGACAGGTAAAAATCTTAACTTACTATTTTATTATTATTTTTTAAAGATTTTATTTATTTATTTGACAGAGAGATAGAGAGCACAAGTAGGCAGAGTAGCAGGCAGAGGGAGAGAGAGGGAGAAGCAGATTCTCCACTGAGCAGGGATCCCAAGGTGGAGCTCAATCCCAGGCCCGTGGGATCACAACCTAAGCCAAAGGTTGATGCCCAACCGACTGAGCCACCCAACCACCCGTTGACTTACTATTTTAAAACATGCTAAAAGAGGTTAAGAAGGTCTTACAAGATATAAAAGAACAATATAAATAAGAATTTTATTTTCTAAAACAATATTTATTTATTTGAGAGAGCAAGAAGGAGAGAAAGCACGACAGGAGTCAGGGGCACAAGGAGAAGCAGGCTCTCTGCTGAGCAGGGAGCCCAATGTGGGGCTTGATCCCAGGACCCCAGGATGATGACCTGAATTAAAGGCAGACACTTTAACGGAATGAGCCACCTATATGCCCCAGAACAATATAAATAAGAATTTTAAAACTGAAAATGAAGTGACAGAATATAAGAAACGATTACAGGAAGCCACCCAGAGGCCCTGAAAACATACTTGTAGATAGCAGTTTGACTCATAATACCCAAAAGGTGAAAACAACTCAAGTGTCCATCAACAGATAAACAGATAAACAAAATGCAGTATATACATGCAATGGAATATTATTCAACCATAAAAAGAAATGAAGTTCTGGGGCGCCTGGGTTGCTCAGTCAGTAAGCATCTGAATTCAGCTTTTCATGATCCCAGGGTCCTAGGATCGAGCCCTGCTTCGCCCTCTCCCACTGCCTGTGTTCCCTCTCTAGCTGTCTCTATCTCTTAAATAAACAAAACAACAAGAAAGAAATGAAGTTTTGATTCATGGTACAACATGGATGAACTTTGAAAACATTATGCCAAGTGAGAGAAGCCAGATACAAAAGAGCAAATACTACATGATTCCACTTCATGAGTTATCTAGTATAGGCAAATTCAGAGACAGAAAGCAGAACAGAGGTTATATGAATATGGGGACTTATTAATAAGTAGAGTCATCCTTCAGAAATATGATAAAGTTCTGGATGTATAAAGTAGGGATGGTTTCACGACACTGTGAATGTACTTAATGCCACTGATTTGTACACGAAAAAGAGTACAATATTTTTATTTACGGATATTTTACCACAAAAAAATCTGTTAGACAAACTTTGCTTGAAAAAAAAAAGGATCTGGGGCACCTGGGTGGCTCATGACTCAGTCTATAAGCGTCTGCCTTCGGCTCAGGTCATGATCTCAGGGTCCTGGGATCGAGCCCCGCATCTGGCTCTCTGCTCAGCAGGGAGCCTGCTTCCCCCTCTCTTTCTGACTACTTGTGATCTCTCTCTCTGTCAAATAAATAAAATATTAAAAAAAAAAGTTATGTAGTTATAACTTAAAAAAAAAAAAGAATTATTTTAGAGAGTGAGCAAGTGAGCAGGAGGAAAGGGGCCCCTGTAGTTTTATCTTAATAAAAGTATACACACAGATGTATATCAGAAACTCCTTATAAGCCAATACATTTCATAGTATGTACCTCTTTATCATCTTCAGATTTCCTATCATCTTCCTCTTCCTCTTCTTTTTCTGATTTCTCTAATTCTTTTTGTTCTTCTTTTTGCTCTTCTACTTTAAGCTGTTTTGTCAATCGGGCTATTAATTGGGATTTTAATCCTTTAGAACTAAGAGCTCGACTTTCTAATTCTTTTCGGAGATCATTTACCTAAATATACAGAGCATAAAAACACAGAAAAAGAAAATGGACTACTGAAATAGGGAATAAACTATCTTTTGTCTGGTTTTTAAAAATGTTGGTGAAAAACACACTTGTACAGCTTACAACATGTTTGTGAAAATGCAAACTGATAGAATATTTCTGGAAAATAATCTGTAACATGTTTTAAGATGCTTTTAAAAATCCTGTTTCACACAGAAATTCTAATGTATGTCAATATACCCTAAAGAAATATTCTAAACACCGTGGGGAAAAAAAAACAAAACACAACTTTTACATATTTCCTGTAACAGTCCCTTTCTCAAAAATGTAAAAAATCTAAATACCCAATAAAAGATAATAACACCACATCAACTAGATGGGAGGAATACAGAACATTTAAAAAGAATTCAATGAAAAACACGAATATTAATTGAAAAGAATGAGACTGCAACTGTTTTATACATGGTCAGAAGCAACCAACCAGCCAATCACAGAAAAAAATAATAGAAAAAGTGTGTTATAATTTTAACAGTGATTGTGTTTGAGTTACAGGTTTGAGTAACTTTTATCTTCTATTTTTCTATTTTAAAATAAACATACATTATATTTATAATCAAAAGAAATGTAAGTTTTAAAACAAGAAACTTAATGGCAAAGCCATCATTTGGATAAAAAATCTTAGGATGTAGACTTAATTGTCCTACGATATACATTCTCTACTTATTAAAAAAAAAGCAATGTGGGTTAAAAAAAAAAACTAGTTTCATAAAAAGGAAGAAAACCTGATTCACAGACCTGTACCCCTGGGGCAAATAATACATTATATATTAATTAAAAAAAAAGAAAAGGAAGAAAACCAGTTTTTTGCTGATAACAGAAGTTAAAAAAAAGGTCAGCTTTTATGTATTAAAAATAACAGGCTACATAAGGTTGTGATCTTCTGATCTATGTAGAATGTACATACGTAGAATTCTATGGATCTACATTCACATTTTAAGCCCAGAAATGAAAAAGTGTAGAATGATAATAGGTCCAAAGACATTGGGGGCCAAAGAAAAACTAGCACAGCCTAACCAATGATTTTTAAAAGAGGCTTTTAAATGATTCCTTTCCAGTTCAGATGTTTATCAATCTACTTTTTACGTATTATTTCAAAAACTAAAATAATCTTGATAATCCTCCTGTTTCTTCCCTTTTCCTTCAATTTAAATTACTTAAGTGCACAATTTCTGCCTTCTTGGTCAGGACTCAAATCAAAAATTGATATTACTCACACTATAGGCACTTGCATATTACATTTGAGAGATACTGACTACACTGATTTATGAAGTCGACCTTTACTTAATCATTATACACACACAAATACAATATAGAATATTTATATAAAATCAGTAACTTTATTTTTAATGGTTTTTATGATTAAACACTGATCTCATTCTCTATTCTTGTCAGAGATTTCACATTAAATACCATCAATTTCAAAGTTACCTTCATTGTCTTTGGATCAAGTTTAGACCAATGGGTAGGAGTAGAAATTTCTTTAGCTTCACCATCATCTTTCTCTTCTTCATCCTGATATACAAAGTTAAGAACATAATTACTATTCTGAAACCTTAAAATAAAGGTAATTTATTTTTAAAAGTCTGTTGCTGATCTGTGCAAGGTCACAAATGTTTCAGATTGTCTTCTCCTAAAGTTATTATTTAGGCAAGTCCACGTACATACATTCTACCACTTTTAACTGATCACAAAGACACTCATCAGCCAATCAAAGCCAGATCTGTGAAACACAAAAGGGTGATAAATTACAACACAAAGGATATCAGGGATGCACAAACACTGCCGGTCTCCACTAACCACACAGTGTGTGATCTTGCCCCAATTTTCAAGCCACCCAAAGTTAAGACTGATTTAGTCAGACCTTTCAAATGTACCAAAGACGATGCCACATAGCCTGAAATGTCAAATCTCTCAGACTTGTGGTTGTCCAATTTCAAATATCCATGACTAGAACTGATGACCGTGAAAGAGAAAATTTTTAAAATTTTAGAAAATGGCAAAATGTTTAAAATGGCTTAATACTGAATCTTGCTCAACAACTGGTCCCAGATTCCAGCAACTAGACCTATGATAAAAACAAAATTCTGTGCAATTTAAGCACAACTTATCTTCCTTTGAGGTCTCAGCACTCTTAAAGTTAACATACTAAACAGTTTTTTTTTTTTTAAAGAAAAGAAAATACAACTATACTGCTGAAAGCTGGATTACCAGTCGCTGTTACCAGTTATGTTCCTCCGTGTGTGTTTGTTATGTAGTGTGTGGTGTGCATTTGTGCCTGTGTTCCTGTGCCTGTGAGAAGCGGAAATAGAAAAAGGGATTAGCGTTCAGTGCCTGTTCTCCATCAGCCTCCTTGCGTTCACCCTGAAGCTTCTCGACCAGCTGCTGCTTGTATCCTCGGGAGAGGGTTTCCCACTCTGAGCGGGTGGGAAGGCAATGCCAAACATCCGGGAAAAATAAAACCACTGTCTCCACATGAGCTGGAACTGTACGCCCCTTGTGGGTCTCCTCAGGGCGATGGTAGCGAATCTCTGCAAAACGGTACCTGTTGCAAGGGAAGAAGCATGTTGGAAAAAAAATTCTAAAATACATTTTAAAGACCCTAGTTCACTTGTAGCACATCAAGTAAAGAAATTTTGCTGCAAGAACTTGAGGTTGGTCTAAAGAAAAAAAAATTATAGAAGCCATAGTTCCTCTTTTGGTACATTTGTACAATATTTTATGGTTAAAAGAATATGTTCCCCAAGGCATTTTCAAGTTTGATTATAGAGCTACCCATATTTTAGAGAATACCTGAAGAAGCTGGATAGCTGTTCAGATTTCATGTGCTAAAAAAAGAATATTCTCAATTAAGTTCACAAGAAATACACTAAAATACAAAAGACAAATAAGCCTCAAGAGAAAATATGGCTGAACAAAAATAATCAGCAACTACATCATTTTATAACAAAAGAATTATAATGAAATGAAGTTCTCTCTTGACGATCTTCTCCAGCTATGCATGAAATGAAAAATATTTTCAACATACATCCAACTTCCGAAGTAAAGCATAACAAAACATTTAAATAGTTTACAGTTTATTTTGATTAGTTCTTAAATCCTTTTCCCCCCAAACATTTTTGGCACCAAATAAACTTTTGCTACAAATGGGGATTTTCCTTTGAGATTACCTGCATGATCAAGGTTGCTAAAATAAGGGGGAGGGGGCGCTGACAGATAAGAACATCTATATAAACTATGAAAAAACATTTCTAATCAAGAAATGAATTGGTACTTACCATTGTGTGCATACACTTAGATCAATGCCTGTCAGAGCCTTACAACAACGAATAGCAGTCTTAATCAACACAGAGGGGTCTTTTTCTGGGTCTGGTCCATCCAACGAAGGAGACCAGTGACCTCCAATGGCCATGGCTTCATCCTTGCCTTTCATGCCCACTAAAAACTAATTCAAAACAAAGAATCATTTACATGTATTACGCAACTTGTCAAATTACAGATAAAATACTTGAAAAGGAAAGGTACAAACCTTTCCAATATCATTTTTACTACCTCTGGTATCTGTCAGTCAAGGAAGAGTTCAGTTCATCGTGTTCCACACTGCATTTCAGCAATGGAATAGGATTTACACATCATAACTCATCCTTCTAAAATATTTCTTCAGATAACGAATTCTTTAAGGAAACAAGCTATAATTCACACCTTAAAAGAATCCAAAGATATACTAATCCCATTACCACTAAAATCTTACTATGCTACAAATATAAAGCACCAAAATGACAGCTGAACTAGTGAGGTACAAATAAGCTATCGCCATAATCTGCAATGAAAAAAATCTACATCATTAAATTTCGAGTGCCTTAATACAAAAATTAGTTGTTAATAAGTTAAAAGTGTAGTATTTTTAATTATATACACATATACAGTTAGAACTAAGCAAAGCAAATATACACCTGGAGTTAAAAGAAATGTTTCATTTTACCTTAACAAGTCTAGCAGGATGTTGAAATCCATCTCGAAGTTCTTGTGGGTCTTCGGCAAGAGCACATGACTTATGATACAAATCTTCCATGCTAGGGCTAGCCATCAGCATTACCTATTATAGTCAAATAATTCAATCCTGTCAAAAGTCTAAAGTAATGTAAAAAAATGAGAAGCACTACTAATTATCCTTACATATTAGATATCCAAATGTTTTTTTATAAAAATGGAAAGTAAAATGCTACAGCAGAAACAGTATTAGATATTTTATAATGATAGAGTTTTAACTTGTCAAGAAATGCTTTTTGATCAATGTTCTATAATAGCCAAAAACTATCTGACCATAAGCAATATACTGAATGTTACCCTGAAGACTAACATACAGGGTATTTACCAACATTACATTTTTTTTTTCCCACCAACATTACATTTTATCTGAGGCTACCAGAAGTCACAGAACATCCCCCAAAGCTCAATAAAATCAACTTCATCTTCACATGTTTATGAGTTTCAAAATGTTAAAACAATAACCGTGAATTTTACAGCTTAAGAGATGAGACAAAGAGGTTAAATTAAATTACTTAGATACCAAAACAGAAATCAGGCAGACAAGAAAAAAACAGCTATTTAAGTCTTAAACTCAACACTCTCAGGAGATAAATTCCACACTCTTAATATGAGTAACTGCTCAGAAGTTTTAGCTATATTTCACAGAATACAAACCTTTGCACTGTATAAATGGTCAGCATCTGGTGGATCAAGAATAGCCATATTTTTTTCTAAGGACTCTACTTCTCTGTGCATTACATAGAAATTGCAGTAATTTCCCAGCTGAAATGGTCTTGACAAAGGGAAAGCATCCACCCATGTAAACTGAGCATCAAAAAAGTCACTAGGTATATATAAATTCTGATAACGGCGCCTTAGTTCCATCATGTCACAACTAGGACTGAAAAACAGACATCAGTAAGTGAACAAATAGCCTCAATATCAAAGATTATATACACATTCACTCCATTCCACATCTAAATATATAACCTGACATGGTTAAAAGCCAGTTGAGAATGGTCAGAGTCAATTATTAATGAGTTACAGATTTGCAAAGAGCCATATGAAACCTTACTTTCAAATTTGTCTACTTACAGCTTTAAATAAATAACTGGTACCTAAGTGTTACCTTCATTTCTTTGCTTTTTGTGTGTAGCTTGAAATACATTAGAGACCCTCTGAAATAACTTCAACGGCAGCTCCAGAGAAGATATGAACAAAAAGCGGTTCTACCTCAGCTGAAACTATGAATTTTTCAGAAAATTACAATTCATATAGAATGGATACAAGGAAGGGAGAAGATTGGTACCAAATGATGAGTACTCCTCATTCAAGTTCATACGATGTAAACAAATAAACCTTCATTTTGTAGTAAGATCCTGTATTGAGCATATTTACATTCAAAATTAAGTGCAAAAATCCACAGGAAAGGTAAATCTAAATGTTTTTTAATTATCTAACACCTCCATACACCTCTCTGTTAATGATTACAATCCATACCTGATCGTTTAGTACGTAAAGAGGACAAGTTTCCTGCTTTTAAATCTGGCATACTGATTTTTTTAAAGGATACTTTCCTTTTTCCTAAGAAGCAGAGCTTTTAAAGGAAAGGAACTCAAAGGTAAATCAATCTGGTAAAAGAA
>JAPYYJ010002535.1:0-12684 GCA_028533885.1 Nasua narica | reverse complement strand
CTCACTGCCAGTAGAAATTTAGGGGAGACCAATAGTATCTTTCATTTTCTATTCTCTTTGTTTCTTTTAGTTAAAACTGTCAGTGTTTTTGGTGACAAGATTTTCTTAAAACTTCATGAGTCTTCTGTGAATTTCATTGAGATTCACTCCCTTAGACAAAAGCCACACCCCAAATGTCTTCTAGCTAAGCTTTCTCCTACCTTGGCTGCCGAGAAACAATGGTCTAAAGGATTGATTGATAGGCTCTGTTAGGCATACTATTAATCTCTCTAAATGACTTTTTTTTGTGACTTAAGACCCTAATATTTTCTCTAATAAACCCTAATAGTTTTAACAAAGGTTTTTCCAGTTATACACTCAACTTTATCTCTAAATCAGGCTTTACCTCTAGAATACATTTTTCTGAGAATGCCTGGAAGTCATTTCTTAATGTTAGCATCCTTTGCCACCTGAAGAGGCTGAGGACTTTGCAAATCATCAGTTCTGGTTCTTTTTTTATTTGACAATTCCTTTTCTATTTGTCTCCTCTTGCACTTTACTATAAAAAGCACAAAGGAGCCAGGTGACATATACAATACTTTGCTCTGACATTTCCTTAACTAGATAACCAAGTTTATCCTATTGTTTTCCACATAACTGGAATAAAATTTTTGCTAAGCTTTCTACCACTACATAATGAGGATTCCCTTTCTTCCAGTTTCCAGGGATACATCCCTCATTTCTTTTGACTTCTCATCAGCAATGTCCTCAGTGTTCAAATTTCTACTAACAGCCTGGCTAAGGGAATTTAGGTTTTCTCTGTTATGTTTCTCCAGATCCTTTTAGCCTTCAACTACTGTTTGGTTGCAAAGTCAATTCCACACTTTGTTATAGAAGCATCCCACTTCCAGGTATCAAAATATGCTTTGGTTATCTATTGCTGCATAACAAATCATCACATAGTAAGCAGCCTAAAGCAATGCATATTCAGTATCTTAGTTTCTCATGGTCAGCTGCTTAGACATGACCTAGCTGGGTCTTCTGTCTGTGGGATTTTCAAAGCCTTTAATAAAGGTGTCATCCTGGAGTCTATTCTGAATACTCAACTTGGAAGGACTCCATGTACAAGCTCTCTTTCTGGGCCATTGGATTGAGGTCTTTAGTTCCTAGTTGACTGTTGGCCCAAGGCTGCCCTCAATTCCTTCCCATTGGGATATCTCCAGCTTGGCTACTAACTATACCAAAGCATGCAAACCAAGGAGATAATCTGTTAGCAAGATGGAGGTTACAATCATATGTAACCTAAATTTTAGTGATACCCCATCACTTTTGTCATATTCTGTTTGTTAGAAACAAGTTACAGTTTCGACCAAACTCAATGTGTGGGGATTACATAAGGGTGTGGATACTGGAGGCAAAAATCTTTAGGGACATCTTAGAGTCAGCCTGCCAAAATGTTCTCCATCATTTTCTTCCCACCAAATATATAATTTGACAGTCATTCCATATAAATATGTAGATAGATAGATAGCTAGATGGCTTCTCAATATTTTTATCTACAAATAAGTCTTTCCATATATGATTATTTTTGATTGGTGTTATTTTATAAAGGAAAACTCAGGTGAAATGGAAAGCATGAAATCTATTATGAATAGGCTTCATAACTCTATGTAATATGCAAGTGAGCATATTTTACTGAATTTATTCTACTCCACAGAACTGCTTTTCAGAAATCCTTATGGTCTTCTCCAGACTAAAATCCATGTAGCAATAAAAGTGACAAGCCCTTTGTTAACTTCTCATTCATTATGTTTTTTTCTCCCAAACTTTGATTCAACTTAGTGGAGAGAATTAGAATTTTGGCAGTGTTCTTAGCTTAATTTGTAGCTTTCTAAAGTCTTGATCATATTACCATGATGAAGTCCAACCTGAAAATGGTGATAACTGTATTAACCTAATAGAACTATTAGGTATTGTGAATCTAAATGCAGAACTGGTGTCACTTAGTAATAAAAAGAACATGTAGAAATTTCTGTGGGTCAAATATTTGACTCAAAGTTCTTTGAAACTATGATAAGGGGAGAAAGGAAGCATTGCCTTTTAAGTGCTTGGTTGATTCATTGGATGTAGAAACCTGTTTCTGAATCACTGCGTTTTTTTGCTCATCTGATTTCTTGGCTCCAAACCTTGGACCACGTGTTCCATATACCTTCCTGTTAAATGAAGTAAAGAAAGATGACACTTAAAACAGTTTATTTCAAGAGTTTCTTCCTGTATCTGGAAAAATTATATTTGTCTTTATAAACAGGAAATCTGCTGAATTCCCAATATCACATAACACCTTCCAATAATCACCCTTCAATAATAGAAGGCCGTATCTGGAAAACAGAAATGTTAAAGCAAATCTTTAATGTGTAAAAAATGTCACCTTTGAAAACAACTTTCATTGGTTGTAGTCAGACTTTTTGTTCCATGAATTTCCAAGAAAATTTACCTGGAGATATATATAGAGATATATTATATAGATGTAATAAAATGTCACAGGAAATTACCCTGCATTTTCCTTAATTTGCTCAATTGCTTTGCCTCAACTGGAGGGTTTTCTCCTCCAAGGAACACTATGAAGTAAGAATGGAAGACACAGAAATTAACTCCCAGTCTGAGGACAGACTAATTACCACACTGGTTATTTCTGCAGAAGACGGGTGTGTGGCTGGATGTTTAGGTTTCTCCTATTTAATTAGCACGTGGGTGTTTCAAAACTCTATTATATTCACATCTGTTCATAATCCAATGCTGGAACACTCACTCCAGAAAAGCTATCATGTATGTTGTTGCTTCTAATCAGTTTTATTAATTGCTTCCTAGTTTTCAATAAAGTAATTGCATTACTTTTCATGTAATGCTTTTTTTCCTTTCTCTTTCTCTCTCCTTTTTGGATGATTTTTGACTAGTAATAGGATACAAATCAGCTTGTCTTCCTTTGGCTATTTTTGTGCTCATTAGTGTTTTTTATTTTCCAGAAATGAGCTTTAATGTTTAAAGGTAAGGGCTGCTACTGGTTTTCTTAGCAGTTGTAAGCAACTACAAAAAAACAGAAAATGCTTTCATTAGCAGTTCTTATATGTTAGTACTGTTACAAACACTTCAGATATATTAATACACAGAATTCTCATAATAGCTAAGTAAAGCAGGTGCTATGATTATAGTGCTGATTTTATAGGTGAGGCGATTGGATCACAGATTTTGTTTATTACATTATCAATGCAGTTTACCTGCAAGTGGTGATGTATTTTACAAGTGTTATGAACCTGGAATATATTTATTCCTAATTTTAGGTGATTGCTTAAATTTCACTCTAGAAGATGGCTGCTCAGCAAACTTTTTCTCTAACAATTCAGACAGTAAATATTTCAAGTTTAACTTGCCACCAGATCTGTTATAACTAACAAACTTTGTCACTGAAAATATATATAAATGAATAGATGCACCTATATTTCAATTAAACTTTATTTATAAAATATAAGGGGGGCCAGATTTGGTCCATGGGCCATAATTTACCAGTTTCTGACCAAGAATACTTTTAAAAAATCCATTATGTATTCATGTATTCTTAAACTGAAAAAAATTTACCAAGCTTCTACTTCATGTAATGCATAGATTCATTTTCCTTAAAGAATATTTCAGGAATCTCTGTGAGGGAGTGCCTTGCCTTAAACATAAAAGATTTTCCTCAGTTTTTAGGTTTAATGTATATGCTAAATGCATACCTAAATCTGGAAAGTAAATGTAGCAAAAATGCATTTTTCCATCAATTCTAAGATGCACAATTTTTATACTTGAATACCCATGAAATCAGAATATGTCTTGCAGTTTATAATGTCTTCCATTTGAAGGAATAGAGAATTAGCTCCAAAAACAAACCTGTAGTTGTATAAATTGCTTTTATTACACATTTCAGGGAGGGAGAAAGCACATAGAAGTAAAATGGTGTTGAAAATGACTTGTAGGATTTGGGTTTGTATAAGCAGATATGGGGAAGGGCTTATAGACATCTCAATTGGATGTTGTTGGGAAGTGTGGGTGATTTTACAACAGGGTGTCTTAATAAATCTCATGCCAAAGATGGGAGATATAGATCAAAGCAAAGTTGTAGTTGGTAAAGGAGCAGGAGTCATTCGTATTATCCAAGACAGAGACATATTTAGTTCTTCTTGTAGCTTGGACAGTGTTCATAATTACAGAGTGGTCTCCATGCTTTTTGTCTCAATTCATCATGGTCACAAGTAGCCTTGTCTGTCATTGATATTCCATGAAAGTGCAGATGCCATGGCCTCCCTGTATATGCCAGGCCAGACCCTGGACATCATAGGTTATTCTCTGTCTCAACACAATGTTACATTGATGCATGTATCATGTTTCTAAACAGTTTTAGTAGACATCAAAGAGCTTTCCAGATAGTCTTTATTCTTAGAATTTAAGATTATTTGAAGTAATTAAGTTTGGACTTTAATGCCTAACACATTTTCCTGAATAGAGTAGATCCATTGTTAAGTGGATTAATTCCACTTGTAAGGTATATATTTCCCATGACTGAATCCCAAATAAAATGTATTATCACGCTTGACTCGTGAGATTCTGTTCTTTCACTGAAGCACTGGAAAGTTTTCATATCTGTTTTCCTACTCTTACCTAAGGTAATATCACTTTCAGAACAAAGACCTCTGAAACGTGAATTTTCCTTAGAGAAATGTATAAACTATTCACCCTAAATGACAAAACAAAAGCTAAACACAATTCCAATAACCTTACATTATAATACTTCTGACTGGAGAATTATTGTGTCATTTAATATGGCTCCTCATGCTTTCCAAGTCTTTGTCTCAGAAGTTATAAGCTTCATGTTATAAGGGCTGAAGAGCTCTATTGCCAAGGCTTGGATAAACAGGGGAAGAAACAAAGTAGGAAGAAACATAGTAAACAAAGCATATTGGATACTGTACAATGGGAATATTCTGCACAGATAATGGGAATGTTGGAGTCATTTAAATTCCTTGATTTAAATTTTATGGTTCAGTGCATCATTCTTTTCCAGCAACTCTTCAAATGTCATCTTTTTCACAGCAACATCATTCTCATAAATAGTGAAAAGAAACTTGTTTCTGAAAGCGTCTTTTTTAACACCAAGAGCAGAGTTGTAAAAGTGTGTGTGTGTGTGTGTGTGTTTACATAAGTGGGGACTCATGGAATCATTTAAGCAAAAAGTCTTCTGAAAAAATTTCTAGAAAGTGCTATGTGTTAGAGTGGAGTTTAGTTAGAATGGAGCTTAGTTTTGACTTACAAGATCACCAAAATATTTCTTGTTAAACTATCACTCAGAGGCTAAGGAGTAGAAAAAACTACTACTGATTTAATAAGGTCTTTGAAACTTTGCCGTTTAATAGTAAGGCTTATCCACTTACTTGGACAAAAATTTGTGTTATTGCTATTTTAATATTATTGAATTTAAAGTTGATGATATATTGAAAACAAGGTGGTTAGATGTAGGCTATGGTTCAGGTCCTAGCTTTGGTTATTTTCACACATAATGATATAATATAATACATAACAAATTCAAAACTAAATAAGAAACTAAAGTGATTATGCATGGACCAGTAATGAGAGTGTGTCATGGTATCAATGTCTAACATTTGTTTATAGGTTGCCAAAATGGTATTGACCAAAATGGAAATTTTTGGTTAATGTGTCTATATTAAAATTTTTAAAAATCAAAGTTACCTTTAAAAAAAAGTAAATTACAAGTGGAAACAATCTGTGCCCCCCAATTCTCTTTTTCTCTCAGATACTGGAAACCATGAGTTAAAGCAAAGGAAAGATTACCCCAAATTCAGGTTAGTGGTCAGCTCTGGACATAAGGGAGGGGGCCACAATGAGGGAAGGCACAATGCAGTCTTCAAGGCTATTGGTACGATTCTTTATGTTAAGCTCAGATGGGGACATAAGGTTCTTCGTTCTTATTATATTGTTGTTATATACAATACTTTTCTGTATGTTGTATTAATATATGTATATAGACTCTGGGCAGACTACCTGGCATCATCAATTTCCAGCATAATCCCTTCCAGTTCTGGGAGGTAAATGCTTCAAACCGCTGCTAGGATAACATAATTGAAACATATGGATAAATTCGAACAGGGTCTAGCACACAGTAAGTCCTCAGTAAATATCAGCTGTTGTTTTTGTAGCAAAGACCCATAAAAGGCATTCGCAGACTTACTTAATCAACAAAACAATCTTCGTAAGTCAGTATCTTTAACAACATTTTATAGAGAAGTGAATTTGTTTCCCAACCTAAATGCCATTCTCTTGGTCATACAGTTAGTGTGGAATGAAGTCAGAAGTCAAATTATTATACTCTGAATCATAATTAGTTTACACTAAAATGCCTACAAAGAACTGGGTATTAGAAAGAAGACAGTAGCTGTGGCCAAAAAGTTACCCTGGCCTGGCATTCAGAATACCTGTCTTCACTCTCTGTACCTCTGCCAATTAGCCCATGACAGTGGCTGCCGATCCTCTGTGGGCCTCGGGATGTGATGGAGGCTGGATAAGGTTATATCTGAAGCACAATTTTAGCTCTAGGATTATGTCACATCTTTGATATTTTTTCTTATTACCACTGATATTTTTGTAAGGTTTGACAAGAGAGTAGGTGTAGTAGGTGTAGTGGGGGGGGGGGTACATCCAAGTTAATTTTCCAAGATAAATTTGGCTTCCTGTTAGTCTGTTTCTTATTCTTTATTTGCTTCACTCTCTCTTTGTTTTCTCGTCTCTTTTTCTTTTTCTGTGTGTCAACATAAGACCATTTTCTTTCTCTTCAGCATTTTTTATGAGGAAAAATAAAATCCATGTTTTTGGTATGGGACTGGAGCTTTCTAAAACTGCATCAACTACAGCCTTAGTCTCATAGAGAATATAGCGTACTTTTTTTTTTTTTAAGATTTGATTTATTCATTTGACAGAGAGAGATCACAGGTAGGCAGAGAGGTAGGCAGAGGGAGCAGGCTTCCTGCTGAGCAGAGAGCCTGATGTGGGGCTCGATCCCAGGACCCGGGGATCATGACCTGAGCCCAAGGCAGAAGCTTTAACCCACTCAGGACCCAGGTGCCTCAAGATAACATACTTTTGACCAGCTCAATAACTCAGTGGTTCAGAAGCAATATAATGTTGTATATCTTTAAATTGTTGAAAATATTTTACTGACTGGTTTGTAGTCCATGAAGCTTATGCTGGGGTAATACAGAAAGAAAATACTTGGAAAGTACTTAGATTGTCTAGCATATAGGAAGCATTGAATAATAATCAGTTATTATTATTCTTAATGCTAATAAAACATAATTAGGCCTAAGAAGTGAAACAGTTTAAGCTGTCAGTTACCCAGTAGGATAAATAAAAATTTTAGTAGAGTTTGAAGATTATTATTTGTAGTATATAATAGACAGGCACTGGGGTCCTAGAAAGAGAGGAGAAGTTCCAAAACCAGCTGCCGGGGGCACTGAAAACACACTTCACTGGTTTTGTATTTCCTTAAGGAGAGTCTTTGGGTAAGGAACCACACAGTTAGGTAAAGATATGAAAACAGCTTTTATGTTGGCAAACAAGTGTTTAAACTCTGAACTCCTAAGTTAGGTGACCTACTTTGGAAATACTAATAAATATTTACATAAATGCCATTTTTAATGTACTTCACATACATTAGACAGCCCTAAAATTATTTTGTAGTTGGAATAACCAGAAGAATCCAAATACAAAAGGCACTAATATTACTGGGAGTGTTGGATGTTATTTACGAGACAAATGAGCAGTGATTACAAGAAAATTGTGTGGATAATGAGAAAATAAACTATGATTTGTAGGGAACACGCATTCAAATAACATCAATTCTATACCTACTCTGAGTAAAGACTCTGTTTTGTATTGGGTTTTATGGTCTTAAAGACAAAAGGGAAAATATTAAATTAATTTTCATAGGAAATAGGATTTTTAGGAAAAGTCAAATAACAGCTCCTTTTGCCACTAATCCATTTGAATAGCAGTTCTTTGTTGTTAAGATATCAGAGAGTACAAAAGCCAACTGCCTCTGAAAGAAGCAAATATGCATGTTTTCTGAATCTTCCAAAGATTGCCTCCAAAAGACTGTCTGTATATGTGAATAAATCATCCAAAATGCTTTCACTATCATCAAAACCTTTCCCTTTTCTAAGCAAGTATTTCAACGAAAGACTTTTTTCCTCTGAAAACGTATTTCACTCTTAAATTATGACACATTCAGATTTTTCTTCTGAGACAAAATTATATTCTATTTGTAGCAATTATGATATTAAAATATACGT
This sequence comes from Nasua narica, assembly GCA_028533885.1. Classification (NCBI taxonomy): domain Eukaryota; kingdom Metazoa; phylum Chordata; class Mammalia; order Carnivora; family Procyonidae; genus Nasua; species Nasua narica. The sequence goes on along the minus strand of JAPYYJ010002535.1, from coordinate 4,312 downwards.
GTCCTTACAGATAATAATGGTAGCTTTATTAATATATTTCTAAATATCCTCTTTCAAGAACAATTTGATGAACTATATTAAGAAACTTGTCAGTTGCCAATAATTTGTAGAGAAATATTGATTTTATCAGGCCAAATATGAAGCTTATTTTCATATTCAACATTTTGCACCAAATAATTTGGGACAGTAGTAAATGCACTCAGTACAATGTAAAATATTAAAATAACTTTCTCTATTCCATTACCCATTTTTTGCTACATGAAGTAAGCATATTAAATAAGTAGCTCTGGAGTCTTAATGTCACTTGAAGATTGAATGGCAGCCAGGCATTTTCTTAGGAAACTTTCAGGAGACTGAAGTACTTAGAAATTGAGGATTTTAAGAGTTCTATATTTCAAACCTATTATTTTCAACATCCTGTTTTAATTTTAAATGTATTTTAGTTTTGAGAGGAGAAAGAAGAACTGTGAGAAAAAAAAAACAACAAAATAATTTGGATTAGTTCTTTCCAGAAACTAAACGGTCAGTTCAATGAGTCAATGTAAGATTCTAGTAATAGTCTATATTTTAACTCATTTGTTGGTTGTATACTAATTTGAAATTGCATCATTCTGGGAAAATTACACCCTAAGTACAATAATGCAATTTTCTTTTTCCCAGAAGCTGACTCTGTGTGTGTGTGTGTGTGTGTGTGTGTGTGTGCACGCATACATCCATGTGCATTGGGAACATGAAGGGGAGAGAGAAATCTGACCTTCTAATTAAATCCATAAATATATGATGACCCATCTTTAATCTGTTTCCATTGTGTCATCATAGTGGAGCAGGTATGAAAGAGAATGTAGTGTTTGAGGAGGAAAGTTGCCTATTCAAGTAAGCCTAGCACAACCAACTATACCTTGATATGCTAGTTAACTGTGGTAACCCAGAGAACTTGTATATTGTATCTTCTTAGGCATCTGTTCATTCATTCGTTTTCATTTATTTTACATGTATTTATTATCTACAATTTGCCAGGAACTAATGTGGTACTGGGAATACAGTGGGAGTAAAACAGATACGGTTCTTATCTTCATAGAATTATCAATCTGATTGGGATTGGGGTGTTGGATGTGTGATGGGTAGGAAATAATCAAATACAAAAATACAAGTACATATGTATTTGTACATATTTGTACAAATACAAAAATACATTCTTCTTCAGGAAAACACACAGAAAGTATGTGACAAGCATTATAAGGCCAGAGGGTATCCTAAGGATATCCTAAAAGCTTTCCTAAGGCAATGACATTTGAATGAAGACTGGAAAGATGAGTAGGCGTTAATTAGCTCAACAGACAGAGGCATTCTGGGAGGAAGGAATGGCATTTCAAAAATTCTAGGGAAGTGTGGCACCTGGTTGGCTCAGTGGGTTAAAGCCTCTGCCTTCAGTTCAGGTCATGATCTCAGGGTCCTGGAATCCAGCCCCCCACTGGGTTCTCTGCTCAGCAGGGAGCCTGCTTCCCCCCTCTCTGTCTACCTGCCTCTCTGCCTACTTGTGATCTCTCTCTCTCTCTGTCAAATAAATAAAATTCTGGGGAAGTAGGGAGCATGATTCCTTAAAGGAACTGAAATTTGGGCAATTTGATGGAATGAAGAAAAGAAAACTTGCACACCATGATGCCACGGGGCTTGACAGTAACCAGATTTGGTCCTTAATGCTAAGGGAAGTTATTTATTAAAGTATTAAATAGAGAAGTGGCATGATTAGATCTGCAATGTATAGAAGGCCCCTGGGATTTCAGGGTGGAAAATGGACTAGAGCATCCTAAGAGTTGATGTGCAGGACTATTACAAAGGAACTACCATAGCCAAAGAAAAAAATGGTGGAAGATCAGACTAGGGATGGTGAAACAGGTCAGTTTTATAAGATATTCTGGGGATAATGTATTGGGTGCTGGGTGAGACAGTAAAATTTGAAGGACTCCCAGTTTACTGCAAGGAGGTATTTGTATTATATTGAGTTTGAAGGGCATTTAAATTGTCCAAATGCAGATTCAAATCAGTAGTTGGATGTGTTTAATTGGAAATGGTGAGGCTTACATTTAGGAGCCAATATATGTAAGTGACATCTGAAACTGTTTAAGCATAAGAGTTAGCCCAAGAGTTTGGAAGGAAAAGAAATGTAGAGATTGGAAGGAAAAGAAAATTATAGTAGCAGTTTGAGGAATAGAAGAATGCCTAACAGAGATTAGAAAGAAGAGGCAGAAAGGGTAAAAAAAAATAAAAATAAAAAATGAACAGAACAAGAAGAGTAGGGGTGCCTGGGTGGCTTAGTGGGTTAAAGCCTCTGTCTCTGGTTCAGGTCATGATCTCAGGGTCCTGGGATCGAGCCCCGCATCCGGCGCTCTGCTCAGCAGGGAGCCTGCTTCCCCCTCTCTCTCTGCCTGCCTCTCTGCCTACTTGTGATCTCTCTCTGTCAAATAAATAAATAAAATCTTTAAAAAAAAGAACAAGAAGAGTAGTAAACCTTTTAATTGAAATGATGTAGAAAGCTACGGAGACAAAGATGGAAAATGGTTATTATGAGGAGTGTGGATGGTCATGGAGTTATTGGAGTCTTTGATGAGCAATTTTTGTAGTGTAGCAGGCACAGAAGGAAGGTAACCTTGAGTGCAGCAGTTAGTGCAATGTGAGAAATGGAGAGGGAGCCAAGATAGTGCTGTAGTGGGACACAGGAGTGGGAAGATTAGAAAAGTCCCTCTGTCCCCCTCCCCGCCCCATCCACAATGGGTAATAATTAAGCATGTTGGAATGCTGATGGGGAAGGAGCCAGTTGAGAAGGACATGTTGAATATAGGAAATCTAAAAATAGAGAAAATATAAAAAGTGTTGAACATGGAAAGATAGCAGAAACCACTGGGATCACCTTAATCCAGTCAGGCATTTAACTCAAAATTGGGGTGCAATTTCAGCATGGCTTTTTCTACCTTTGCTTTGCCCCATATTGTAAGGTGTAGATTTCCAGGGATACCAGCTGTTTTATAGGGCCCTTCCTATTTAGTATGACTTCATTTTCATCTTTGAATCAGCTTGAGGCTACAGATAACTTAGCTCTGCCTTTTCGATGGCTTTATGTTTAGTTTTTAAGCATCTTGCTCTTCCTGCCTAAAAATTCATTGGGGCGAGGTTTGCAGGGGTTGAGAGGGAAAGCCCCTGAGTTTGGCATTACTTCCCATCAGCTTCCTTCTTAAGATTTTGGCTCATTGAATCGTGAATGACTGGCCAGCAGCAAATTCCCATTTTTGCTTCCCTTCCCCTTAGGAGATTGTCAAATCTTGCCTTGCTCTGCTGCCTCTTTGCTTCATTCCTATGCATGGTTTACAGCCTCTGGCTCTATGTTACATACCAGGAAATACCCCAAGCAGAAATGTTCACATTTTTGAGGTTCCCTTTGCTCCAAGATCTTGGCCTCTCAAAATGCTAATTTCTTTAGCAACTCAGCAATGTATTCAAGCAAATGGCATATTTTACCCAACTCCTCTGGTTGTTTCTGGTGGAATATGGTTTTGCTGTAAGCAACTGCGTTAGATCCCAAAGCTGCAGTGTTGGGTTTCATCTAACTTTAAATACAATGAGTAATTCAATAAAAATCTCAAAGGTTATGCTCAAGATGTTCTTTTATCTTACACAAGTATATTATGATAACTGATTTATTCACAGCTCTGAATTCGCATAGAAATCTTTAAAATAATTAGCATTCAATGTCCACCATAGGAGCAAAGTTCTTTTAATTAAAACACCCTTTTCCTCTTAGGGGCAGTGCATGGTTTTGTAAAGATTGGTAAACAAGAACTAACATTTTGGGCTCAATTCATGATTTTCAGGCCATGGATTTAAGGATGTTCTCTGAAGAGGGAAAGCATGTATTCCTCATTCCAATGATTTCAGGCACAGAGAGTTGGCAGGTAGAGCTTTTAAGGCTGACGATGCTCTTTTTTTTTAAATAATTTTTATCAACATATAATGTATTATTTGCCCCAGGGCACATGTCTGTGAATCATCAGGCTTACACATTTCACAGCATTTGCCATAGCACATACCCTCCCCAATGTCCATATCCCTACCCCCCCACCTCCCAGCAACCCTTGGTTTGTTTTGTGAGTTTAGGAGTCTCTTATGGTTTGTCTCCTTCCCCATCCCATCTTGTTTCATTTCTCATCCCCACCCCCCCATAACCCCCTGCCCTGCCTCTCAAATTCTTCATATCAGAGCGATCATGTGATAATTGTCTTTCTCTGACTGACTTATTTCGCTTAGCATAATACCCTCT
>JAPYYJ010002534.1:0-12685 GCA_028533885.1 Nasua narica | reverse complement strand
GCTGTTTTGTATTTCAGTGCATTAAACAGCCAGCACAATCCTATGCTTTCAAACAATCCTATGTGGAAAAGTATTAAAAACCTACAGTAAAATTCTGTATGTGCACAAAGTATTACTTTTCACTATATCTCTGAAGTTTGAAAGCTCAGGATTGGAGTTAGAAATTGTAACTCTTCATTTTTGCCACTTTTACCACAGTTACATAAAAATGTATAACATGGCCTGCCTGTTACTTTATCCAGTTGTGTGTAATGAGATATATTTTTCATCTGATGTTTCTGGGGAAAATTACTAGTCATTAGGTGTGAGACCCCCACACCTGGCTAATTTCAGACTGTTATTTTGGGATATAGGGAAGGACTGAATGGAGCTAAACTGAGAAGATTATTAATGTGTTTCTAGATGCTCATCCAAATACTTAGATAATTCCATCAGGACTCATCATCTCTGAGATAAGAAGAAACCGAAGAAATTGTGTCCTAGAGGAAGAAGCAGCTAAGGAAGGGAGTGTTGTACATTTCCTTGTTGACATGATGGGGGAAAGAAATGCAGGAAGGAGAGATGTTTAGATTCAACTGATCTAATTGTCAAAAGACAAGGGCTAAGGTGGCTGTAACCCAAGACATCTGTAGCAACTTCAGAGTAGACCGCTTCCTGTCTGACCAGGGATTGACCTCAGGAACTTCTAAGGAAAAGGAAACGCAGGAGTCGATGGTTTGCATCCCCGAGAATGTTTAGGAATCGACTATGGTCAGAGTTTGTCCACAACTCTAATTTTATGTGCTGACATAGATGTGATCATGGTTTTTGCTTGTTTGTTTGTTTTTTTCTTGTTTTCCAGAATTTTCGCCTTTTGTTGGAGGTTCTTACAGGCTCTTTGTGTTAATATTTCTTCCTAGAGAGTAACCGTGTTCTTCTTTCCCATTTTTCAGTTGAAATTTTTATGTTGGTTCTTTCAAAATCAGATTTCTGATTTATGTAGCAGATAAGACATGGTTTCTGATTTTGATGAGGTCAAGCTGTGGTTTTTTTAGTTCACTAAAATTAGTGGGAAGAAACTAATTAATGAAAAATATTTCCTTCCTAACTAAAACTTTATTGTGACATATATAATAACAAAATTTTAAAACATTATTTTGGAACTTTTTAAAAAATGTTTCTGACAAAATGAAATTGTTACTGATTTACTTTTTTTTTAATAGTGAGATATGGGATATCTCAGTGGCTCAGTCAGTTAGGTGTCCAACTCTTCGTTCTGGTCAGATCATAATCTTGGGTTCATGGGATCAAGCCCCATGTTGGACTCTGTGCTCAGTGGGAAGTCTGCTTCTCTCTCTCTCTCACTCTAAAATAAATAAATCTCTAAAATATTTAAAAAAGGGCGCCTGGGTGGCTCAGTTGGTTGAGCAACTGCCTTCGGCTCAGTCATGAACCTTAAGTTCCAGGATGGAGTCCCACATCGATATTCCAAGCCTCGGGCTCCTAGCTCCACGGGGAGTCTGCTTCTTCCTCTAACCTTCTCTCCTCTCATGTTCTCTCTCACTTTCCCTGTCTCTCAAATAAATAAACAAAATCTTTAAAAAAAAATTAAAAAAAATAGCGAGATCTGTTTGGGTGCTTTTTAAACAATGACTTTAATTTAGATTTTCCAAGCCTCATATTCTTCAAATAGTGATGTGTCCTCAGTGGAAGCTCATATTTGATTACCTGCTTATATCCTACTATAAAAAGTTTTTATAATATAGAGAGGAAAACAAACCCCACAAACCGTAAGAGAGAGGTTGTTTTCTGAAAATGAGTTTTCTAGAATTTGCTATCAAATGAGATGTCCTCCTAGCATGACTTGGTGACTTATGCTTAGAAAACTTTTTACTAACTTGTATCTACCAGTGGCAACTAAGGCCAGATGGGTATATGCAAGAGGAACAAAAGTTTATGTTCAAAGTAAACAGTTTGGGAACATTTTAGTTAAGATTTTATACCATTATTATTTTAATAAGATACAATAAACTTCTAAATGTATTTGAAAAGTGATGAAAATAATACAGCTTATGGTATTAGGTTCTCAAAAGCCGTCTTCCTTTTATTTATACTGGAGAAAGAGAGGGTGTTTGTTTCGTTGTGCTGATGTCAAAACTGCTTCGAACATACCACTCTTCCATGTGCTCCACTCTTCCATGGTTTACTCTGACCTATTGGATCAAATTCCAAATATTTGTCTTTGAATTTACAGACCTCTGTAGTCATGCTCCAACATTAAGGTTGTGTCCTTATCTTCCCTGGGATCCGGCCACACTGGACTACTAGGAATTCCCTAAATCTGTCTTATTCCTACTGTTGTCCTTATGCGCATGCTCTTCCTTCTACTTCACCTTTTTGAAACCCTATCAATCCTTGAATGTCCTGACCATTGGCTTACCAGTATCATGGTGCTTTCCCTTACCGCTCCAGTCACAAGTGTTTTGTACATTTCCTAAATCCTTCACCTGCTCCTTTTATGCCACTCATAAGTCTCTCATTTTCTCTTGTATAAGCTAATTATTTGAAAACACGTATTATTTCCTTTTCTGCAGATCATGTAGAGCAAGGGCTGGGTCTTACACAATTTGGAAGATTTCACATGCCTAGCCCAGATGCCTTGCACGTGGGGAACACCTAGGTAAACAGTTTTTGAATAAATGATCATGTTATGTAATTCCCTTATCCTTTAGTTTCTTAGGAAGCATGTGATATAAATGGGTTGGGTATGATTGGAGAGCAGATAACATAGGCAGGTGCATTCCAGATAATCAGTTGGACTCGATACCTTAAACTTTCTGTTTCCAGGCCTCCCCTTTTTCTTTACAGATATGGCACTTTTGATAGTCAAAAACATCGTATTTAGGAGGAGGAAAGGAAATTACTGCAGGTGATGCAAAGTTATGAAAGCAATCCCTGAGGAAAATGAGTGGAGGAATCTGCATAGAGGGAGATTATTTAGTATCCACTGGGGGCTCCCTTCTTTTCACCAATTTCTGCCTTCTCTCCCACCTGCCTGCCTAATCCAGTCTCTTAGAAAAGAATCTGAAGAATTAACTCATGAAAAGATGAGTGATAAAGTTAACTCATCACCTTATCAGAAGTCTCTGGATTCTGAAGGGACAAAACCTTGACTATCATTTGTGTAAGCGAGGAGGAGGAACCTTTGGGAAGCACTGTTTCTCTGAGTGTCCTGGAAGTCACTGTCTAAGCCACTTAAGTGTGGCTTTGGTCAGTTTCTGCACCATTCAGTTTCTTCCCTTTACAAGGAGGTGGACTGCATGAATTTTAAGCCCATAAAAGCATGAAGTATTTTAGTACTTTTGTCTAAGGTAAGGCAGGTCTTGGTCAGTGGATTCTGTTCACTGCTGGACCCTTGATCTAACTTTTCCTCAAGTCTGGGATCTCCAAACTCCCAGTCTCTCCAGATGTCACATTCGTATGCGGAGGATGCTACATTCTCTGCATTTCCCCCCTGGCTTATGTTCATAGGATCTGTCACAACAAGTCTATTTCTCTTCCTTCTCTCATCATGTTTGCTATTATTAACCCCTTACCCTCATCCTAGCCCACCCTCAAGTAGCTGGGATATTTATCTAAAAAAATATGGATTCACAGAATTGTAAAATAGGAAAGGGGTTAGAGATCTAACCCAGCTCTTTTTATTATGAATAATAAATAGTAATGACAAGTATCATTTACTGAGCAACCACCATTTCCTAGGTGCTGTGCTAAGCACTTAGCTTACCTTATTGCATATAGCAACAGTGAATTGTTATATCAGCGGGGAAACACAGTTCCAGAGAACTTAAGTGACTCACTCAAAGCCACATAGTTATTTCCTGGTATGACTGAAACTCCCCTGAAACTGTGTTAAGAAATAATAGAATCAAGGGATAATCCTTCCAGTATTTCTGTAATGTATTTCCTGCTTTTTGCTCCTCTGGATTCCACTGCTTGACTCATTGAATTTTGCCTTTTAACACTTCCACTTCCTAATCTTTTACCCTGTGGCTTCAGAGTGTTCACCAGCGATGCTGAATTTGTTCAGAGATCGAATGCATAGAACAGTATGCCTGCCTAAAATACTATTCCTTTTTATCTGACTTCTAGGAACCCATGACATTGTGAAAATCTTCTTTAGTGTTAATGGATGTGAAAACAACCTGCAACTAGGTGCTAATCTGCTTTTCCCACTCCTGCACCTGGGGTTGTGAGTGCTACTGGGGAAAATGAACACAGTCATGCAAATTGGAGGCCGATACAAATTCACCTTTTCGTGTCAGCCATGGGGCCATACTTTTACCTGTTTTTAGAAGGCAGCTTTTCCCATTTTCCACCATAGTTTACCAACCTTTGGCATTATCTTTGAGCCTTTTACCTGACCTGTGCATTTTTTTATGCCAAAGTACCATGGTATTTCAATACTTTATTAAAAATTAATGTAATGTTCAAGAATAAATCTGATTTAAACACATAGGAAATATGCAAAGTTATTTGGCCTCTTACTCATTCATTCATTTGGTTATATTTGCCAGATATTACTAAGCATCAAAGATTTCCAGATTAAAAACTAAAGTTCCATTTTTCAGTATTTCAAGTCATTTTCTTATGTGTATTTCTGTCTGAGTAGGACAAAATAAGACAAAATACATTTTATCGTTAGAGCTGAGCTGATGAGATTTAAATTTTGTTTATTTATATTTAAATTAAAGTTAGTTAACATATAGTGTAATATTGGTTTTAGAAGTAGAATTTAGTGATTCATCACCTACCTATAACACCCAGTTCTCATCCCAACAAGTGCCCTCTTTAATGTCCATCACCAATTTAGCCCATCCATCGTCCCTCTAGCAGCTCTCAATTTGTTTATAGTTAAGTCTCTTAGTTTGCTTCCCTCTCTGTTTTTATCATATTTTATTTTTCTTCCCTCCCACTATGTTCATCTGTTTTGTTTCTTAAATTCCACATGAGTGAAATCATGTGGTATTTGTCTTTCTCTGACTGACTGATTTCACTTAGCATAATACCCTCTAGTTCTATTCATCCACGTTGTTGCAAATGGCAAGATTTCATTCTTTTTGATGGTTCAGTAATAGTCCCATATGTATGTATGTGTATATATATAATATATATCTCTCACATTTTTTCTTTCTTCTTTCTTTCTTTTCTTTCTTTCTTTCTTTCTTTCTTTCTTTCTTTCTTTCTTTCTTTCTTTCTTTCTTTCTTTCTTCTTTCTTAAGATTTTATTTATTTATTTGGCAGAGAGATACAGAGAGAGAGCACAAGCAGGCAGAGCAGCAGGCAGAGGGAGAGGGTGAAGCAGGCTCTCCGCTGAGCAGGGAGCCCCACACTGGGGCTTAACCCCAGGACCCTAAAATTATGACCTGAGCGGAAAGTAGCTGCTCAACCAACTGAGCCGCCACATTTTCTTTATCTATTTGTCAGTCGATGGACATTTGGGCTCTTTCCATAGTTTTGACTATTGTTCATAGTGCTGCTATAAACATTGGGGTGCATGTACCCCTTCAAATCAGCATTTTTGCATCCTTTCGATAAATACCTAGAAGTGCATTTGCTGAGTCAGAGGGTAGTTCTATTTTTAACTTTTTGAGGAACCTCCATACTGTTCTTCAGAGTGGCTGTACTAGTTTACATTCCCACTAATAGTGTAAGAGGCTTTCCCTTCACATCCTCGCCAACATCTATCATTTCCTGTTGTTAATTTGAGCCGTTCTGACAGGTGTGGGGTGGTATCTCATTGTGGTTTAGATTTGTATTTCCCTGATGATGAGTGAGGTTGAGTATCTTTTCATGTGTCTGTTAGCCATCTAGATGTCTTCTTTGGAAAAGTGTCAATTCATGTCTTCTGCCCATTTCTTAACTAGATTATTTGTTTTTTTTTTTGATATTGAGTTTGGTAAGTTCTTTATAGATTTTGGATACTAACCCTTTATCGATATGTCATTTGCAGATATTGTCTCCCATTCCATTGGTTGCCTTCTAGTTTTATTGATTATTTCCTTTGCTGTGCAAAAGCTTTTTATCTTGATGAAGTCCCAATAGTTCATTTTTGCTTTTGTTTCCCTTGCCTCTGGCAACATGTGCAACATTTCTTTATCAGATGATTGTTAGTGGTTAGGGCAAACTAAACTGTTGGAAGCATCCGAGAGTACATAAAAGCACATATGTGACAGATGTTTATTTCTTGATTATTTCATAGTCTTGATTGGTGAATGACTTTCCTCCACTTCATGATATAGACACCCTGGAACCTTTCATTGACTCTGCTGTTTCTTAGGCCTTTGTTTTCAACTTTATCTAATTAGTGGAAGGAGAAAGAGAAGAAGTGTATCTACTTTCTAAACACTTGGTCTTGCTATGAATGTATCACTTCCTCAGACATACCATGGGCCAGAAATCAGATGCACAACAAAGGGAGGTTGGAAAATGTAGTGTAGCTGGGAGCCTAAGAGATTGTGGGTTTTTGGTGAAGCTGTTCCCTTCACAGTGCTTTGCATCCTATTATACTGAGAAAACAGAGGTCAGAGATATCATGTCAACTAGTAATATTTTGGTCTCCACCATTAACTACCAAGTTAGAGGTAAAGTTATTCAAAGTTGGTGGTTTCAACCACACTCAGATCCCCCATCCCTTTAGCTACCTTTCTCTATGAAATTTCTCCATGTTCATCTGTATTTCAAATACTTATAAGAATGCTCAAGATTCTCCCATCATGGAAGCACACAGGACTGAAAAACCCAAATATTCTCCTACCCTGTACTACCCTCTAGCTACATGCTCACTTTCTCTTCTTTCAAACTATGCTTCCCCAAAGTATATTGTGTATGTTATTCTTCTGTTTCTTCACCTTCCATTCACTCCATGGCTGTTGTGAATTTGGCTTCTACCTCAGACAAATCTGTTACCGTATGATTATTGGTGTCCCCGTTATTGGCAAATCAATAAGACCATATTACTTGAAATGTCTGTGATTCTGCTCATTCCCTCCTTTGTGAAGTTGAACTTTCACTAGGCTAGTATGCCATCTTGTTTTTCTTTTGGACTTCTCTTTGTGTTCTCTTGGCAGATTCTTCCCCTTGAAATTGGAGTTCCTAGGGCCTGCCCACTGTCTCCTCACTGTAGAAGCTCTCTGCACCACCAAGTTCATCCATATCCCTGATTTCAGGAATTCCCAAATCAACATCTCCAGGGCGCCTGGGTGGTGGGTTAAGCATCTGCCTTCTGCTCAGATCATGATCTCAGGGTCCTGGGATTGACCCCCCATGCCAGGTTCCCCAGACTCAGTGGAGAGTCTGCTTGTCTCTTTGCTTCTCCCTCTGCTTATAATCTCTCTTTTTCTCTCTCTCAAATAAATAAATAAATAAAATCTTAAAAAAAAAATCAGCATCTCCAACCAGACCTCTTTCCTGAATTCAGACTTAGTGGGCATTTCCACTTGGATGTCTTACTGTAAGATTTATCATCTCCCTCTACCCTCATCCTAACGCTCCTCTAATATTTCTCCTCTCATTGAAACGGCATGACCATCCTTTCTCTCCTCTATACCATCCATTCATTTGTTACATTTATCATTCACCTAATATATGTCAGGCATTTTTCTACAAATTAAGATTACAGTGGTATACAGAACAAGGTACAGTCTCTGGTTTGTAGAGTTTGTTTGCAGGGGTGGGAGGGAAGGAAAGGAAATAATAATGATAAATAAAGTAGAGACATATGAGACGATGAGAACTATGTGGTTATTTTGAATTTGGATGGCTGGGAAGTCTTCTCTGAGGTGCTGACATTTGAGCTGGGTCCTGAATGACCAGGAGGAGTTAGCTGTGCAAAGATGAGGAGCAGAACATTCCAGGCTGAGATGACAGCTGGTGCCAAAACTCTGTGTTCTTGATGAATTTGATGGGCAGAAGAAGGTAAATATACCTGAAACCTAATGTGTGAGAGTAAAAGGTGTCTGTATTAGTTATCTTTGGCTGCTGTTACAAATTATAGGAAACTCATTGGCATAAAACAACAGAAATTTAGGGCGTCTGACTGACTTAGTCATTTGATCCTCTGACTCTTGGTTTCAGCTCAGGTTGTGATTTCATGGGTTGTGGGATGGAGCCTGGAATTTACTCCCTGCTCAGCATAGAATCTGCTTGAGAGTCTTTCCCTCCCATGGATGCTCTCTCACTCTCTTTCTCTCTCTCAAATAAATAAATAAATAAAATCTTAAAACAAAACAAAACAAAAACAAAAAACCACAACCCCAAACCCAGAAGTTTCTTCTCTCCTAGTTCAGGAGGCCAGAAGTCCAAAATCAGGATCACTGATCGTTGAAGACCCAGGTCTTCAGTCAGGGTGTTGGCAGGTTATGCTCCTCACTGAGATCCTAGGAGAGAGTCTGTCCCTGCTGAATGCTGGTGACTCCAGGCATTCAGCAGTGTGTGGCTGCATCACTGCCATCTCTGCGTCTGGGGTCACCTTGCCTTCTCTTCTGCATGTGTCAGATCTCCCTTTGCAGCCCTCTCATAAAGGTATATTTAACTGCATTTGGGGCCTACTCTGAGAATACAGGGTAATTTCTTTATCTCAAGATCTTTCATTTGATCACATTTGCAAAGTCTTTGTTGTCGTTTTGTGGTGGTGGTTATTGTTGTGTAAGATAACACTCACAGCTTCCAGGGTCTGGGATGGGATAGCTTTTGGGTGCCATTATTCAACCTACCACAGTACTGAAGAATGGCTTTGAAAAGCAAGCAAGGGTCTGGTCTCATAGGGCTTTAAAGCCCTATAAGGCAGGATAAGGCATTTAGATTTTATTCTCTGGTGATATAAGGCATTAGAGGATTGTGTGCTGGTAAATGAAACAATGTGGTTTTGCTCTCAAGTGGTGTCAACTTTTTTTTTCTTTCTGTTGTTCCAAGAAGAAAAATTAAATTGAAATTAATTAATTACAATTTTAAATCAATTTCAGCCTAGCAAGAGAGTATTCCATAATATTAAGGAATAAGATTTTGTTGAGTAGAGTTGAGCTTTGGAGAACCGCAAATCATTTTTATGTATGAGGTTTTTTTTCACCCCTGAGACCCAGTTTTGTCACCTTGAGTGTTACTGCTCCCACTGAGAGTGCGTGCTATCGAAGACTGCTCTGACAGCGAAAGGTAGACTGGATTGTGGTGGGTGGGGAGGGGAGAATCGATTTTAATTGTCCAAAACTGAGAAATTCTAATTGTTGATCTTTCTGGGGTTCCTGGACCCCATTTCAGCATGTGTGCGGGGGTTCCTTCCCACATGACACCAGGCAATTCTATCACTACCTACTACCTACGTGGAGCTAGCATCAGATTCCATGAGTTAAGGACCAGGTCATATAAGACTGACCTCCACCCCCTACTTCAGATACCAGTTGTAAATCCTAGGCTGTTTGTTACCTGTGCTTCTGGCCAATTGTCTAACGATTGGAGGTTCTGGTGACTTCTTCCTTAGGTGTGGTTAGTTTGCTATTGTGGCTCCACAGAACTCAGGTCATCTGAATGACCAAATACATATTTCTTAAAAATCATTATACTGAATACGGGCAGGCATTGTGTTAAAGATGAAAAGAACTGAATAGATTTAGGATATGTTTTTGAGATAGAGTTAGTTGACTGAACTTGCTGATAGATAATTATCTGGAGATGGGAAACAAGAATCTAGATCAAGGCTTACATTTTTTACTTGTGCAACGGGGCCATAAACTGGGAAGGGAAGAGTTGAGAGAGAAGCATGCTTGATGGAAGATAGAAAATGCTCTGTTTTGACCGTGTTCAGTGTGAGACGCTTATTAGACATTCCTTTGGAGATGTGTTAGACAATTGGATAAATGGAGTTTGGAGATTCTGGGAAGGGTTTTGGCTGAAGATACAGAGTTCAGGGTTATCTGCATATCGGTTGTATCTGATACTGGATGGAATTACTTGTAAGGAATGTATAGATAAAGAAGGAGGCCAGTGGGGCACTGTTTTATTCAGAAGAGAAGGAGTTGCCTATGGGGTAGGAGGGAAACCAGGATAGTGTGGTATCCCTGAAGTTAAGAGTTCAAAATGTTTTCAAAAGGAGATGTTTCTACTGTTTTAGTTATCGAGATTGCATTTGGTGAAAGTAGACCATTTGTGATTTTGACAAACTGACATATAGTTTAAGTAGAGAGAGGCTGGGGCAGAAGCTTATATTGAATTGAGTTGTGGAAGCGGAGACAGTTCTTACCGACGCCTCTTCCCAAAATAATTGTTGTTAAGAGACACAGAGGGATGGAAAAGTTCTTGGAAGGAGATATTGGCTAGGGAAGGGTTTGTTAGGACCCGAGAGTAATAGAATGAGTTTAAGTAGGGAGGAAATGATGGAATAATTAAGTAGAGAGGAAAAACGGATGGAGAAGGCAGGAGAGAATGATAGGTAATTGTCAGAGTGCAATCCCTGAGGAGCTGGGAAGGGAGAAAATCCAGGGCACAAATGCAGAGGTTAGTCCTTACTAGGAACAGAGACATTTCATTTATGGTAAAAGGAAGGATTGTGGAAAAAAAAAAAAAAAAAGGAAGGATTGTGGAAAGAATGGATACAGTGACTGATATGTCACGGTTTGGGTGGCGGGAAGTCCTTCCCTAATTGCTTCTACTTTCCTAACGAAGCATGAAGCTGAGGTAGAGAGAGGTAAGACGGATTTGGGAAAAGGGGAAATAGCTATTTTGAAACATCCCGGGGAAATATAATAGGATGGCTGATCAGTGCAGATTTTTGCAGCCATGAATTTGAGATTTGCAGCCTTGGATTTAAATTGAGGCTGGCTGGGGTTGTGTTTTGTGCCAGGCAGTTTCTTTAGCTGTTAGGTGGAGGTGAGGAACAGGCAGACAGTTGGGCGTAACCAACGGGAGGATTTGCCAGGTAAGAGTCAGGACGAGAGGAACAAGTTCTTACTTACAAGGGAGAGGTTCCAATGATGGACCTTGACCCCAAGCGGGGCGGAAAGAGAAGTGAGAGTGGAAAAAAATGGAAGGGTCAATGGACTGGAAAGCCAGATAATGCCAAGAAGATGTTGGGATGGAAATACCAAAATAGATGAGCTGGAGACAGAGAAGGTCGTGTTTATGGTGTGGGATGCTTGAAGCTGATGTCTCCAAGCTGGTGCAAGTAATCGTGAAGCCAGAATCCCAGGTTACGGCAGGGAGGGTCGTGGCTGAAGCAGCATCAAAGAGATCATCAGAGGTGTGGTGATGTAGAACCTGGGGCCTCCAGGTAGATGCATTAAGATGACACCGATGAGGACACTTACGTTCGGAAAGGAAATAGGCGCTTAGGTACAGTAGCTGGGGGAGCCACAGCAAGAAGGGATAATAGGTGGTAAAGTCAAATGGCATGAACTTCAAAATAGGTAAGATTTGAATGAGAGTAGGGAAGTTGGAAGGTAAACAAGATGGACATTTAGTTCATCTCCAGGCTAGGGGATTTTTGAGATTGGATCAAATTCTTTACAACTCAAATGGAATGAGCCTAACATCTGCAAGCCTTAGGTCTGGAGCAACCTCCTTGGGGCTTGGGGAAGAGAGACATTAACTCTTTAATTGCTTAATCATTGGAAGGTCCCAGGAAAGGGGCTAGTTATCACCCCGTTCAGAGGTGTTCGATATTTTAGCCATGGTACAGCCATCCCTGTTTATACTGGTGGAACATCAGGCTTAAATGTGAGGGTATTAACAATCTCCTCTTGATGGGATGCTAGGAAAATGGTGTTAATTAGCTTCAGCCTTCAAAATTGAGGTTAAATCTTGCCTTCTCCAAGTTTTTAGAACCTTTAGTGAAGGAGGCAGAGTGGTGTGTGCGGAGGGCAGAGTTTGAGTTCAAGAGAACAATGGGAAGGAGGAAAGGCTGAGAAGGTGAGAAATGGGGAGACTGGGCTTCTGGCGATGAGCTAGGGATAGAGAATAGTGCAGCATGCTGGGATTGGTCGGTCCCCTTGGTGTTGCCGGGAGGCTGGGTGCAGACTGTGTGGCAAGGGTGAGCAAAAGCCTCCTCAGAGTGTCTGTAGGCATTTCCTGATGGCTCAGTGGCCAATTGGGGTACAAAGGCCTCCTTGGGTACTGCTCACAAGAGGCCAGAAGCATCAGGTGCTCTGAGGGCATCTTCAAGCCCAGATGGTGGTGTAACCCCTGGGGAAGTGCCTTCCATTATGTGGCAGAAGCTATGGAGTGCTGCTTCGGGGGGGCAATCATTTTAGCAAACTTCCCTCTAAAACATATTTAGACTCTGTGCTTTCTGCTCCATTGTCACTGTCTTTGGTTTAATTTGGACCCTTAGGAGTTTGTGTCTGGATACAGTCTCCTGATTTCCTACTCCCTGGATTTCCCTGCTCCCAGACTTTTATGTCCTTTTAGGTTATCTCCAAACACTGCTTCAGGGAAGTGGAATGGGAAAAAGGTCTTTTAAATTCAAATGTGATTCTATCTAATCCTACTAGGAATGTTGTTAAGGATTAATATAACATGTATAAATTGACAAGCATAGTCTTTATAACGGAGTATGCAACCAATAAATATGCTTAAAAGCCTTCCTTGGCAATCTGTTGCCTACTGGACAAAAGCCAAAATCCTTTGAGTGGCGTATTAAAATCTCCAGAGATGCCCC
>JAPYYJ010002533.1:0-12686 GCA_028533885.1 Nasua narica | reverse complement strand
CCCCCATTATTATGCTCTTTAGGAGACTCCTTAGATTTTATTTCCTAATTGCTATCCTCTCATAAAATTTTAATACCATAGATAAACTTATATTTGTCTATGTCCTGTGGCCTTCAGAGGGCCACAAACCATTGTAATATCCAAGATTTTTTTTTTAACCGCCTGACTCTTAAGAAACAACTTTTATCCCCTTGGAGATGATATTGCTTCTGTTGAGAATGCATACTGAGTGAAATAGGAAGTTACCAGAGAGTTTAAACAGAGGAATAACATAATCTTACTATTAAAAGGATCATTCTAGCTGTTATATTGAGAAAGGACTGTATAGGAAGGTAAGTGTGGCAGCAAGAAGACCAATTAGGTAAGAGATTATGGTGACATAGACCAGGGTAGTAGTAGTGGAGGTATTGAGAGGTAGTCAGATTATAAGTACATTTTGAAGGTAAAACCAATAGGATTTCCCGACGCATTCAATGTAGGATGTGAGAAAAAAATAAAACAATAAGAATGTTTTTGACACGAGCCACTGAAAGGATGGCATTATCATCAACTTAGATGGGAAAAGCTAAGGATAGAATAATTTATTTAGAGGGCATTTGATGGTGGTGGAAATAAAGTTCATTTTCGCCACATCTATCTGCTATGTATTGCAAGTGGAGATTTTGAGTAGATAGATATGAATCTAGAATTCGGGAAAGAGTTCTGTGCTAGAAATATAAATTTGGGAGCTGTTGGTAGATAGTCCTTAAAGCCATGAGACTGGATTAACGCAACAAGGGAATGAGTGTAAATAGAGAAGAGAATCAGGGTCTGATCCCTGGGCCATGTCAACATCAAGAGGTTGTGAGAAGAGGAGGAATCAGCAAAGAAGTCTGAGCAGAAACAATTGGTGAGGTCAGAGGAAACCAGGAGAGTGAGGTGTCCTGGAAAACAAGTGAAGAGCATGTATCAGGGAGGAGGGAGTAACCAGCTGGTGCAGACACTGCTGATGGGTGCTGAGACCCTTCAGTAGGTGATTGATTGTTGGATTATGTGCTATAAAGGTCATTGATAACTTTAAGAAGGGCAGTTTCAGTGGAATGGTCAGAACAAAGTCTGATTATAACAAGATTAAGAGAGAATGGGAGTGGAGAAATCAATGAGTAAAGTCATCTACTTTCAAGAGTTTTACTGCAAAGGGATCAAAGAAATGGGGCAGTAGCTGGTAGAAGGGCCAGATACATCAGTGATCAGGACAGACCTTGGTCATCAGTGGGATCAAGGGGTCAATTATCAAAATTAGAGAATAAAAGCATAGCTGTACACCAATAGGAATAACTCAGAAAAGAGGGGGGAAATGGTGATGTAAGAGAGAGAAAGGAGAAGTTCTGTAGCAATAGCTTTGTGAAGGTGAAGAAGGATGGGGTCTAGCGAAGGATTGTCTTTAGATACAAATATAGATGGTTCATCCATGGCAACCTCTGGGCAGGCTAATTATATGGACACAGATTTTGATAGCTAGATAGAAAATGGAGGTGGGGGAGTCTGTGAAATTTTTTCAGAAATGGGAACCACAGTCACTGCCTGAGAGAGAGGAGGAGATGATATATTTGGAGTTTGAGGACAGAGGCCCAGGTGTGAAATGGTCAGCCCAGAGTGAGTGACTGAAGGAGGGTGGATAACACTGTCATCGATGGAGAGCAGCTCACAGAAGTGAAAAGCTGTGTAGGGCTGAAAGATTCATCTACACAGATTTTCAAATTGCTGAGTGTTAGGACAGGTAAGAAATTGGAGAGAGTGACACTGAGCCAGGAGCTGACATTGTTTAGAAATGAGGGGGGCGGGGGATATGTCAGCTGGCAGATAGCAGGAGCAATTTGTGATGGGATCGGAAAGGCCCTGAACAGTTACGAGCTTGAGTCCCATTCCTGGTCAAGGAAGTGGAGCTGGGAGTGCAGCAGGTTAGGGTGGGCAAATGTGGCCTCAGAGAAGTGGCATACTGAGCCAGAAAGCCAAGGCCCAGGGGCAGCCCGTCAGCAATAAATGAAAAAGCTGACTGGGAGCTAGAGTAAGAAGAGGTTCTTCTGCTTTCATTAGAGGGTGAGTGTATACTGGTTGGGGCAGGCATTTGGATTCAAAGGATCTTGATAGTAAGATGGAGATGTGTAGACTCTCAGAGCTGCTAGTGCACATGATCCCATAGGGCCTGATCGCTAGGAGTCCTGTTGGTACCACTGTGAACTTGTTAAATAACATTTTCTTGGTTTGTGGAATAATAGCCAGGTATTACTTGTATTTGAAAATATCAACTCATCCTTATCCTCTCTTTAGCCTCTAAAACCTCAGTTCAGGGCTGTTATTAGAATTTAGCCCTTGCTTTGCAAACCAAGATCATGTTCATAAACTGGGGCCATATTTTCTCAAAATTTGGCAAAACAAAATCAAATAAAACTCAGACCCACAAATCCAATATCATCCTTTTAACAGTGAGCCCTCCCTCTCCTTCATCCCCACCTCCCTTTCCATAAAACCACCCATGAGAGGTAAGGCAGCCAAATTTGGTGACCCTTTGCTCTCCTCAAATAAATGACAGGGTAGCCACTGCAAAAAGAAGAATAACCTGGGCAAGTCTTGGCAGATAGTGTGAAGAGAGGAAGGATGGGAGACCGGGAGGGAGCTAAGATGGGGATGGGATGGTAATGAGGACCCAGGGGGGTATATGCTGGAGCATAGGGGTCTAACCAACTTCCAAGTCCGCTCAGAGACAGAGGGGGTTGGGCCCATCAAGAAGAACTTTCCTTGGCTGGACATGGGAATCTTTTCTGATTTTAGCTTTTCCCTCAAAAAATCCTCCCAAGGGTGCCTGGGTGGCTTAGTCAGTTAAGCATCTGCCTTCAGCTCAGGTCATGATCCCAGAGCCCTGGGATCAAGTCCCGAGGCCCTGCTCCCTGCTCACTCTATTTCTGGGGTCTGCTTCTCCGTTTGTCCCCCTCTCCCTGCTCTCTGCATACTCTATTTCTCTCTTTGGGAAAAAAAAAAAAAAGCCCTCCCAAGTTGACTAGATTGTAATGTGAAGATATGACTTAATTTTATTTCATGATTCTTAATCTTTTGGTCACCAATGACCCCCTTTGTTATGGACTGAATGTTTGTCTCCCCCACCCCCATTCATATGTTGAAATCCTAACCCCAAATGAGATGGTAGTAGATTGGGCCTTTGGGAGGTAATTAGGTCATGAGAGTGGAGCCCTCCAAATGGGATTAACGCCCTGATAAGAAGAGACTGGAAAGTATACTTTTCACGCAACTTCTTTTAATGTTAAAAACTCACACAGCCAGGGACGCCTGGGTGGCTCAGTCGGTTGGGCTGCTGCCTTCGGCTCCGGTCATGATCCCAGGGTCCTGGGATCAAGTCCCACATCAGACTCCTTGCTCGGTAGGGAGCCTGCTTCTCCCTCCGCCTGCTCTGCCTGCCGTTCCCCCTGCTTGTGCGCTCTCTCTCTCTCTCTCTCTGACAAGTGAATAAAATCTAAGGAAAAAAAAAAAACACCTCACACAGCCAGGATACAATTATCACAGCTAGTAAACTCACATGCCTACGATGCTATTAAATAAACTGCAAAATTTTGAAATTTCAAAAAAAGAAAAAAAAAGAGACCGGAAAGAGCTTCCTTCTGGTCTCTGTTCTCCACCACGTGAGGATAAAACTAAAGTCAGCAGTTTCGACTGCTCAGTTTCAGCAGAGGGCTTTCACCAGAACCTGACCATGCTGGCTCTGGGACCACTCTGATCTGACACTTCCAGCCTCCAGAACTAAGTTTCTGTTGTTTATAAGCCACCCAGTCTATGGTAGTTTGTTACAGCGGCCACAACCGAGATACCCTTTTCAGTCTCTTTTTACAACATTGCATTTATGATGTAACCTTTGCCCCATTTTTGTTTCAAATTTATTAAAATCTTCCTTTCTACTTTCAATATGCATTGAATATTGGATACCTTCAATACCCACTTCTACTAAATATTTTAAATACTTCAGATAGTTCACAGACCTCACTGTGGGAACCCAGCTGCCTCATTTCCTATAGTGCCTGGGTCAGTTCCTGTGTACTGTGCCGGTCCTGTCCATATTACCATTGCCTTTCATCAGGGCTGACTTCTTGGGTGCTCAAACTGTACAGTCGCACAGAGCCCCATGCTCGGAAGGGCCTGTGCTGAGTTTAATGCTCTGCTGTCCCCATTTTGGAATTCATAACAATCTTTGAACAATGTTTTCATTTTTGCACTGGGCCCCCCAGTCGTCGTAATTGGTCCTGTCCAACTGTGGGAGGTCCTGGGGCTGTTGGGAAGGCTTGGCCCTGAGTTACCCTGGCAGACTGCTCAAGACCCTGGCAGGAGGGAAGAAGGCTTCATTTTCTCACTGTCTATACCTCAGACCTACTTTGTTTATTTGCATTAAACAATGGAAACATTGGGGCGCCTGGGTGGCTCAGTGGGTTAAAGCCTCTGCCTTAGGCTTGGGTGGTGATCTCCGGGTCCTGGGATCAAGCCCTGAATCAGGCTCTCTGCTCAGCGGGGAGCCTGTTTTCCCCTCTCTCTCTGCCTGCCTCTCTGCCTACTTGTGATCTCTCTGTCTGCCAAATAAATAAATAAAATCTCTAAAACAAAACAAAACAAAAAACAATGGAAACATGGACATGGATTCCGTCTTGCCTCTTTGATCGGAAAACCCCCTGCCAGGAATCCTGTGCCTGTTCCTCCCATTTTTGTTTCCTTGTACTTTATTTCATTTCCCCCGACCCAAGCACGTTAACAGTTAAGCAAATGATCAAGAGCCTCAGTGGGGATCCCCACTCACCTCCCACACCACCTTTGCCCCCACCACGTTGGCACCCGTGTACTTTCACAGAATTCCTACTGCTATCATTGAACTTTCTGGCTCCAAATGCACGAATGCTGAGAATGGTAAAGGGCAAAAGGGAAAGGAGATTGAAGGAGAAGGAAGGGAGAAAAAGAAGGAAGAGAGAAGCAAAGGGTGAGTAGGAGAGGGTGAGGAAGTGCTTTGGATGAGACCTTGCTAATTCTATCTGCACAACTGGTACCTGCCAACCCCTCCCCACCTAGATGGGGAGACTGCTTAATGATCGTGCCAGCCCACTCCTGAGACCACAGCAAAAACAAAACCAGGAACCCCTGAGCTGGGTTGTTAAGTTCAAACTCTGTAGGCAGGTTTAAAAACATCCCTGATGTGGCTGTAACCTTCCATTCTAACTGCATCTTCTGCCTCTGCTTTTCTGGGATTACCCATGTTTTTCTCAGTGCATGTGGCCCTTCTATCTAGGATGCTCTTTCCTCGCTCCTCTGCCTGTCTGTGAACTATTTCATCCTTCAAGGCCCTCTTCAAACCACCACTTCCTCTGTGAAGACTTCCTATGCCTAGATTTTGTCACAGGGTCCTCTGTGCTGTTCAGGTACTTAGACATCATACTGTAGCTACTGGTCTATGAGACAGGTTCCCCACTTTAGCTGTGAGCACTTCAAAGAACCCTAGCAGTGTGCCTGACCCAACTGGTGATCAATGTTTGCAGAATGAATAAATGAACAGAGGTGAGGAGGGAGAAAATAGGAAGGAGAAGGAGCAGAAAAGGAAGAAAATCTAACAAGCAGTCAAAGGAGGAAGGAGAGCAAAAGGAGAAATTAGAGAGGAAAAAAATTGTCTCCTTCAGAACTTATAAGGTGTATTTTGTGTCTTCAGAACATTTGCAGGTTATATTTATCAACACAACTACTTTGCAATCAAATAAGGTAGACATGATTAATTCAGTTACAGATGAAACCGGTAAAGCAAGTTATACAAGATGTATAATAAGTAGCTGGATAATAACAGTATGACCTTAGTCCAGGATGGTGTTTGGGGGGAAGGAAGTGGTGGTGGTACATTTTCTATTTCTTTTCAGAGAAAAGAGGAAAAAGGATAAAGTAAAAGGAGAAGCCCTCCCCACCCCCACTGCTGCCAAAAACAAGAAAGGAAAAAAATATTTGAGAAGGGGTGGGGTAGGTTTTATTTCTATGCTTTTCTCTTTAAGTCTGCAGTCACATGTAGCTCCTCAACCACACAATACTAAAGAGGGGATTTGATGTTTGTTTTGAAGAAATGAAGGCATGGGAGGTATAAGAGGGGAAGGAAACAAGGTGTTTGGGGGTTAAAGAAAATAGTGACATCTAATTCTCTGTCATCTGGACTAGAGACAGCTTGGGATAGTACAGACTGGAACCTAAAAGTTTCAAAAATGGGAAGGGGAGATGAAAGCATTATAGGTTTTGTGTGAGGTCTCTAGATTATACTGTATCCCAAAAGGGCAAAGGGATAGAGGAGGTTTGTTGACGAAGACAGTTAACTTTTCAAACTTATTTTATTTTTTTAAAGATTTTATTTTTAAGTAATCTCTTCACCAAACATGGGACTCGAACTCACAACCCTGAGATCAAGAGTCCCACAGTCCACCAAATGAGCCAGCCAGGTGCTCCTTTAAACTTATTTTAAAAACCAAAAAAATACATAAGCGTTATAGAAAAATAAGGAAATACACATATACAAAAAAGAAGAAAATAAAAGTTATCCACAATCTATCGTTCAGAGAAACTATAAGCATTCGAAGTTATTCAACTGTGTACACACATATATTCAACTACCCATTTAAAATAGCTACCTCTTGGAATGCCTAGATGGTTCTGTCAGTTAAGCGTCTGCCTTGGGCTCAGGTCATGATCCTGGGTCCTGGAATCAAGTCCTTTGGGCATCAGGCTCCTTGCTCATCAGGGGACCTGCTTCTCCCTCTGCCTGCTGCTCCCCCTGCTTGTGCTCTCTCTATCTCTCTGACAAATAAATAAAATCTTTAAAATAGCTACCTCATTTTCAACCATGTAATTTATATGATTTAATAATTTTGTATTGTACATCTGGGTATTTAAATTGTTTTCAATTTTCATTTTTGAACAACATGCACTGAAAATTCTTATGCACATCCAGGATGATTTCCTGGGGATAACTTTCTAGAAGGAGCATTTTTTTTAAAAAAGATTTTATTTATTTATTTGACAGAGAAAGAGAGAGATCACAAGTAGGCAGAGGCAGGCAGAGAGAGAGGGGGAAGCAGGCTCCCTGCTGAGCAGAGAGCCCGATGCGGGGCTCGATCCCAGGACCCCGAGATCATGACCTGAGCCGAAGGCAGAGGTTTTAACCCACTGAGCCACCCAGGCGCCCCTACAAGGAGCATTTTAAGGAATGGCATTTGGGGTGCCTGGGTGGCTCAGTTGGTTATGTGTCTGCCTTCGACACAGGTCATGATCTCAGGGTCCTGAGCAGGGAGTCTGCTTCTCCCTTTCCCTTTGCCCCTGCCCCACCTTGCATGCTCTCTCTCTCTCTCTCTCAAATAAATAAATAAATCTTTTAAAAAACATAAAAATAAAATAAGGGATGTCATCTACAGTGTAGAGTAGTAGCTAAAGCATGGATTAAAAACACTTATTTGCTATGTAATTTAGTTACATCATTTAGTTTCTGTATTTCTGTTCGTACATCTGTAAAATGAGGGTGATAGCACACTGCTCCATAGGGCTGCTGTGAGGATTAAAAGAACTAATAACACACTTAGCCTAGAGTCTGAACATGATAAGAGCTCAATAAATGTGAGCTATTATTATTGCCAGGCAGTTCTTTCAAAAAGTTGCACAAATTACAGAGCACTCTACATTAGGACACACTGTCACTAGAATTAATGTTGGATATTATCATTCTTTTATTTTTATTTATTTTTAAGATTTTATTTATTTGACAGAGAGAGAGAGATCACAAGTAGGCAGAGAGGCAGGCAGAGAGAGAGGGGGAAGCAGGCTCCTCGCTGAGCAGAGAGCCTTATACAGGGCTCGATCCCAGGACCCTGAGATCATGACCTGAGCAGAAGGCAGAGGCTTAACCCACTGAGTCACCCAGGCACCCCTCAAATAAATAAATTCTTAAATGAACACCAAATACATTTTGTGAAAATTTAAAGTGAATAACAAAATGTAAAGTCTCCCACTGATGGCTTTTGGATATGGTGAATTATTATCTAAAACAGTTGTGAAAAAAGTGAGTCCTCAAATGTGTAAGCCAGACTTCGTGCAAAGGCCTGGGGTGGGGGTAGATGGTTCTTGGCACCCCAGAATGGAATCTGCCTGATTACAGGAGATGTATTGGTTCCAAAGGACAGAAAGTGAGACTCTAGGATTCCAGAGGTTGAGAGGGGTGGGATGGGGGGCTAGGGCTTAGAAAGATAGATTTTGAGAGACACAGGACCTGGAAGAGTTTGCAGTATTAGGCAGAATATGCTTATATGCCACATAACCATTTCCACAGCCTTTCTTGGAAAGTTGCCAGAGTTACTCACTCTTTAATGTTAGGAAGGCCTACTAAACTTTTACTGTTTTATGCTGTACATGGGTCTGTGGTTCATACTGGACATTCGAGAGAAAAGTCTAGGCTGTCATGGATCCCTTCATGGGCTACAAGATTCTGTGGCTTGGGGGAGTACCACGCTTGCCTGTGCTGCCTCTCATCATTGGCTCTTGTGTTCTCTCATTGGGCAACCTAAGGTTTGGATTGATTAATGCTTTAATCTGGGTGAGGTGACTGAAAAGCTCTCAGTCTCCTTACCTGTGCCCCTGTGGGACTCCAGGGGCAGCCACTGCAGGGTGGGACATCATCCTTAGGAGGAGGGTGAGTGAGTGGTTGGGTATTAGGGTCTATTAGGGAATCCAAAACACAAATCCCAAAGAGATTGTTCAAGGAAAATCCTTATGGAGAAAAAAAAGCAATTCCTGTGGTTCTCCACTTCTCCTATGGTTCTTCTGTGGTCCTCACCCTTCAAAAGTATTTCCTTTCTGTCCCAGTGTAAAAGAAAGAGATGGAAAATCTATGGTGTCTAGTCCTTTTAATTTTTTTGTGTTTTTAAATATTTATTTATTTGACACAGAGAGAGAGATCACAAGTAGGCAGAGAGGCAGGCAGAGGGGTGGGGGGGGGAAGCAGGCTCCCCACTGAGCAGACAGCGCGATGCGGGGCTCTATTCCAGGACCCTGAGATCATGACCTGAGCTGAAGGCAGAGGCTTAACCCACTGAGCCACCCAGGTGCCCCTAGTCCTGCTTTTTAGAAAAGGGGTAGGGGGGGAAGGGCAGAGATTCAGGGGGAAAAAAATCCCTGTCTGGAAAGAGAGTGGGTAATTGGCTGTGTCTTTTGGAAACATGGGTATGGGAGGAAGCTAAGAATATCTCTGAGAGGGGCGCCTGGGTGGTTTAGTCATTAAATGTCTGCCTTCGGCTCAGGTCATGATCATCCCACCGTCCTGGGATGGAACCCTGTGTTGGCTCCCTGCTTGGCGGGAACCCTGCTTCTCCCTCTCCTACTCTCCCTGCTTGTGTTCCCTCTCTCGCTGTGTCGTTCTCTGTCAAATAAATAAATAAAATCTTTTAAAAAGGAAGAAAAGAAGATCTCTGAGAGAAGGCATTTCACTATTTGTACGTAAGTCAAAACTTAAGTTCTGGGGCTTAATGTAGCTACAGATGTATTTTTGTTTGAACTGTTTAAACTCACATTTAAAACAGTTGAATGGGTTGTTGATAGTTAAACAGTAGGGGCTTTCAGATGAAAATAGCATTTCTGGTTTCACTTAAGTGGCTGATCTGGCAAGATTGGTCTTTATTCTAAAAGTATGAGGGAGTTTGGCAGGGAAACCCCAATTCCTTAATAATCTGATCCAAGGAAAGTGTTGATTTCATTTCCAGAGTAACCTTTTATTGTGAGAGCCAAACTTCTTGGTGTAGCAGCCAAAACTTTCCACCTTTTAAAAAAGTTCAACTATCACATGCATGGAAATATATAAATCAGGGGCACCTGGGTGGCTCAGTCATTGGGCAGCTGCCTTTAGCTCAGGTCGTGATCCTGGAGTTGTGGGATCGAGCCCCGCATCGGGCTCCCTGCTCGGTGGGAAGCCTGCTTCTCCCTCTCCCACTCCCCTTGCTTGTGTTCCCTCTCTCACTGTGTCTCTCTCTGTCAAATAAATAAAATCTTAAAAAAAAAAGAAATATATAAATCATAAGTGCTCAATGAAATAAAAGATAACACACCTGTGTAATCATCATTCAGGTCAAGGAATAGACATTACCAGGATCCCTAGAAACTTCCTCTTATGTCTTCATCTCCATCACTACCACCCTCTCTTCTTTCCAGATATAAACATTATAGTTTATTTTTACCAGATTTTACATTTTATAGAAATACAAATACATTATATGTACTCTTATAGGCATGTCTTCTTTTTTATCATTAAGATGTGTGTTCTGAGGCACCTGGATGGCTCAGTTGGTTAAACGACTGCCTTCGGCTCAGGTCATGATCCCAGTGTCCTGAGATTGAGCCCCACATCAGGCTCCCTGCTCGGCAAGAAGCCTCCTTCTCCCTCTCCCACTCTCCCTGCTTGTGTTCCCTCTCTTGCTGTGTCTCTCTCGGTCAAATAAATAAATAAAATCTTTAAAAAATACAGTCATCCTGACAAGTGTGAGGTGATATTGTATTTCCATTTTCCCGATGATGGGTAATGTTGAACATCTTTTCATATATCTGTTGACCATTTATATGTCTTCTTTGGAGAAATGTCTGCTCAAGTCCTTAGCCCATTTTCTTTTCTTTTTTTAAAGATTTTATTTATTTATTTTGACAGAGAGCGAGAGAGACACACAGAGAGAGGGAACCCAAGCAGGGGGAGTGGGAGAGGGAGAAGCAGGCTTTCCTGCCGAGCAGGGAGCCTGATGCGGGGCTCGATCCCAGGACGCTGGGATCTGACCCGAGCCCAAGGCAGCCGCCCAACGACTGAGCCACCCAGGTGCCCCCTTAGCCCATTTTCTAATTAGGTATTCTTTTTTTTGTTATTGAGTTGTTGGAATTTCTTATATATTTTGGAGCTTATGTCCTTATCAATGATAGAGTTTGCAGATATTTTCTCCCACTCTGTAGGTTGCCTTTAAACCCTGTTGATTGTTTGCTTTGCTATACAGAAGCTTTTTAGTTTGATGCAATCACATACGTCTATTTGTGGTTTTGCCTGTGCTTTTGGTGTCATATCCAAAAAAATAATTGCCCAGGCCAATGTTAAAAAGCTGTTTCCCTAAGTTTTCTCCTAATAGTTTCATGATTTAAGGTCTTAAATTTAAGCCTTTAATCCATTTTGTATTAATTTTCTATATGATATGGTGCCTCAGTGTTTCTTTTCTAAATGGAAATAAGAATAGTATAGTAGTTCATGGATTTTATAAAGGAGTAAATGAAATAATACATATAAAGCACAAAGAGTGCCTGGCATTTTGTAAGTTATAGATGTTAGCTCTCTTCTGTTTTTCCTTTTTCCTTATTACGCTGTTCCCATAGCCCCCAGGCTGCCCTGGGATTCCGGGCCCAAAGCCCTCTGGCTTCTACCACTGGGATGTGTGGCGCTTGCTGTCCTACTCTCCCCATTCCTCCACTGTTGACAGCATCCTGGGCTGCCTGGCTGGCCACGGCCACACAATGGGGAACTCCATACTTTGGCAGTGGCGGGAGTACCTGGGAGACACCATATGCTAGGAGTGGCTCTGGAGGGAGAGGGCAGGACCTGAAGGAAAATGTGAACAAGGACGTTGAGAGACAAGGCTCCTACGTTTGTTGGTAGAGAGGTGGGGCAGGATGCTGGAGCTTTTTTAAGAGCAAGTGAGCAAAGGAGTCTGAGCTAGGAGAATGTAATTATTACTGCTGAGTTGCCTTTCCAGTTTAGGTAACCAGATGTTATGTAATGAGCTCAAATGACAGCATTAAAAAAAAAAGCCTTCAAATAATATAATTTCTGATAATACAAAAAGGTCCCCCCACTTAATAAATAAAATCCCCATTTACTCTCTTTTAAGTAAAATTAATTTAAACAACATAAAATTCCAATTTTTGTCCCGTACTCTCCCTCGACTTCTTTTTCTTTTCTCTTTCTTTCTTTCCCTTGTTGAGCAGCAGCTGGTAGAGCAAGCTGTGGTTCTCTTAGAACCTAAAACCTGAGTGACTTCTGCTCAGTGCCTGCACTTCCCTCAGCCCCTCCGAACTTGAATTGATCCAAGTCCCAAATCCTCCATGTGTACCATTTTTCTAAATAGTCAAGATTAGTGGAAAACAGAAAACTATCACAGGACCTGTGAGTTACCTCCCATTTAAAAAAGTAAAACAGGGGCTCCTGGGTGGCTCAGGGAGTTAAGCTTCTGCCTTTGGCTCGGGTCATGATCTCAGGGTCCTGGGATCGAGCCCCCGCAGAGGGCGCTCTGCTCAGCAGGGAGCCTGCTACCCACCCCCGCCCCCCGCCTGCCTCTCTGCCTGCTTGTGATCTCTCTCTCTGTCAAATAAATAAATAAAATCTTTAAAAAATTAAAATAAAATTAAAAAGTAAAAAGTAAAACATTTAGCATCTCTAGAAGTTATATAGAGTAAAAGTATGTGTCAAGAAGGCGGTACCTTGTACAAAGTTATTACCAATCTCACAAATATCTGGGGAGGAGGAAGGTAGAATAGAAAAGCTAGCCATATGTTCAGTGATCATACCCTGTGTGAACTCAGTTGTAAAGTTAGCAATAAACTAATTGTAGCTCTTGCTTACCATG
>JAPYYJ010002532.1:0-12690 GCA_028533885.1 Nasua narica | reverse complement strand
CCACACTGTCTTGATGATTGCAGCTTTGTAATAGAGCTTGAAGTGATGCTTGTGCGATGTGTGATCACAATTCACAAGAATTGTGATGCCGCTGACTTTGTATTTTCAACATTCCTCTGGCTATTTATGGCCTTTTCTGGTTCCGTATAAAGTTTAGGATTATTTGTTCCATTTCTTTGAAAAAAGTTGATGGTATTTTTTTTTAAAGATTTTATTAATTTATTTGACAGAGAAAGAGAGATCACAAGCAGGCAGAGAGGCAGGCAGAGAGAGAGGGGGAAGCAGACTCCCCGCTGAGCAGAGAGCCTGATGTGGGGCTCGATCCCAGGACCCCGAGATCACGACCTGAGCCAAAGGCAGAGGCTTTAACCCACTGAGCCACCCAGGTGCCCCAGTTGATGGTATTTTGATAGGGATTGCATTCAATGTGTAGATTGCTTTAGGTAGCATAGACATTTTCACAATATTTGTTCTTCTAATGCATGAGCATGGAACGTTTTTCCATTTCTTTGTGTCTTCCTTAGTTTCTTTCATGAGCACTTTGTAGTTTTCTGCGTACAGATTCTTTGCCTCTTTGGTTAGGTTTATTCCTAGGTATCTTATGGTTTTGGGTGCAATTGTAAATGGAATCGACTCCTTAATTTCTCTTTCTTCTGTCTTGTTGTTGGTGTATAGAAATGCAGCTGATTTCTGTGCATTAATTTTATATCCTGACACATGACTGAATTCCTGTATGAGTTCTAGCAGTCTTGGAGTGGAGTCTTTTGGGTTTTCCACATAAAGTGTCTGCACACATAAAGTATCTGCAAAGAGTGGGAGTTTGACTTCTTCTTTGCCAATTTGGATGCCTTTTATTTCTTTTTGTTGTCTGATTGCTGAGGCTAGGACTTCTAGTACTATGTTCAATAGCCGTGGAGATAGTGGGAATCCCTGCCATATTCCTGATCTCAGGGGAAAAGCTCTCAGCTTTTCCCCATTGAGAATGATATTAGCTGTGGGTTTTTCATAGATGGCTTTGATGATGTTGAGGAATGTACCCTCTATGCCTACGCTGTGAAGAGTTTTGATCAAGAAAGGATGTTGTACTTTGTCAAATGCTTTTTCAGCATCAATTGAAAGTATCACATGGTTCTTGTCCTTTCTTTTATTAATGTATTGTATCACATTGATTGATTTGTGGATGTCGAACCAACCTTGCAGCCCAGGAATAAATCCCACTTGGTCGTGGTGAATAATCCCTTTAATGCACTGTTGGATCCTATTGGCTAGTATTTTGGTGAGAATTTTTACATCTGTGTTCATCAAGGATATTGGTCTGTAATTCTCCTTTTTGATGGGGTTTTTTGTCTAGTTTTGGGATCAAGGTAATGCTAGCCTCATAAGATGAGTTTGGAAGTTTCCCTTCCATTTCTATTTTTTGGAACAATTTCAGGAGAATAGGTATTAATTCTTCTTTAAATGTTTGGTAGAATTCCCCTGGGAGGCCATCTGGCCCTGGGGTCTTGTTTATTGGGAGATTTTTGATGACTGTTTCAATCTCCCTACTGGTTATGGTCTGTTCAGTTTTTCTATTTCTTCCTGTTTCAGTTTTGGTAGTTTGTGTGTCTCTAGGAATGCATCCATTTCTTCCAGATTGTCTAATTTGCTGGCGTATAGTTGCTTATAATATGTTCTTATAATTGTTTATATTTCTTTGGTGTTGGTTGTGATTTCTCCTCTTTCATTCATGATTTTATTAATTTGGGTCCTTTCTCTTTTTGATAAGTCTGGCCAAGGGTCTCTCAATTTTATTAATTCTTTCAAAGAACCAGCTCCTAGTTTTGTTGGTTTGTTCTACTGTTTTTTTGGTTTCTGTTTCATTGATTTCTGCTCTGATATTTATTATTTCTCTTCTTCTGCTGGGTTCAGGCTTTCTTTACTGTTCTTTCTCCAGCTCCTTTAGGTGTAGGGTTAGGTTATGTATTTGAGATCTTTCTTGTTTCTTGAGAAAGGCTTGTATTGCTATATATTTTCCTCTCAGGACCACCTTTCCTGGGTCCCAAAGATTTTGAATAGTTGTGTTTTCATTTTCATTTGTTTCCATGAATTTTTAAATTCTTGTTTAATTTCCTGGTTAACCCATTCATTCTTTAGTAGGATGCTTTTTAGCCTCCATGTATTTGAGTTCTTTATAACTTTTCCCTTGTGATTGAGTTCTAGTTTCATGACATTGTGGTCTGAAAATATGCAGGGAATGATCCCAATCTTTTGGTAGCGGTTAAGACCTGATTTGTGTCCCAGGATGTGATCTATTCTGGAGAATGTTCCATACGCACTAGAGAAGAATGTGTATTCTGTTGCTTTGGGAATGTTCTGAATATGTCTGTGATGTCCCTCTGGTCCAGTGTATCATTTAGAACCTTTATTTCCTTGTTGATCTTTTGCTTAGATGATCTGTCCGTTTCAGGTGAGGCGGGTATTAAAGTCCCCTACTATTATTGTATTATTGTTGATGTGTTTCTTTGACTTTGTTATTAATTGGTTTATATAATTGGCTGCTCCCATGTTAGGGGCATAAATATTTACAATTGTTAGATCTTCTTGTTGGACAGTCCCTTTAAGTATTATATAGTGTCCTTCATCTCTTATTATAGCCTTTGGCTTAAAATCTAATTTCTCTGATACAAGGATTGCCACCCAGCTTTCTTTTGATGTCCATTAGCATGGTAAATTGTTTTCCATCCCCTCACTTTAAATCTGGAGGTGTCTTTGGGTCTAAAATGAGTCTCTTGTAGACAGCATATCGATGTGTCTTGTTTTTTTTTTTTTATCCATTCTGATACTCTGTGTCTTTTGGGGCATTTAGCCCATTTACATTTAGGGTAACTATTGACAGATATGAATTTAGTGCCATTGTATTGCCTGTAAGGTGACTGTTAAGTGCATATTGTCTCTGTTCCTTTCTGGTCTATGTTCCTTTTAGGCTCTCTATTTGCTTAGAGAATCCTTTCAATATTTCCTGTAGGGCTGGTTTGGTGTTTGTAAATTCTTTTAGTTTTTGTTTGTCCTGGAAGCTTTTTTATCTCTCCATCTATTTTCAGTGACAGCCTAGCTGGATATGGTATTCTTGACTGCATATATGTCTCATTTAGTGCTCTGAATATATCATGCCAGTCCTTTCTGGCCTGCCAGGTCTCTGTGGATAGGTCTGTTGCCAATCTAATATTTCTGCCATTGTATGTTACAGACTTCTTGTCCCATGCTGCTTTCAGGATACTCTCTTTGTCACTAAGGTTTGTAAGTTTTATTATTAGATGATGGGGTGTAGTCCTATTTTTATTGAGTTTGAGGGGGGTTCTCTGTGCCTCCTGGATTTTGATGCTTGTTCCCACATTGGGCATAGAGATTACTTAAATATTAAAAAAAAAATCCAGGGACCCCTGGGCGGCTCAGTTGGTTAAGCATCTCCCAGGGTCCTGGAATCAAGCCCTGCATCAGGCTCC
Source organism: Nasua narica (assembly GCA_028533885.1). Lineage (NCBI taxonomy): Eukaryota > Metazoa > Chordata > Mammalia > Carnivora > Procyonidae > Nasua > Nasua narica. The sequence goes on along the minus strand of JAPYYJ010002532.1, from coordinate 9,208 downwards.
CTGCTCAGCAGAAAACCTGCTTCTCCCTCTCCCTCTGCCTGCCACTCCTCCTGCTTCTGTGCTTTTTTTTTAAAATGTAATTTCCATACCCAATATGGCTTTGAACTCATGAACCTGAGATCAAGAGTTGCATGCTATACTGACTGAGTCAGCCAGGTATCCCCAAATCCAACTTCTTATATGGACACAGAACACGAACAGGCCAGGATGAATAGGCATATGGATACTCTCTAGAAGCAAGATGGTAGATTGCTTTCTTTATATGATTGTAAAGTGACATTTATTGAGGAGCAAGTTAATTGTTAGGGTTTTTAATGTGAGCAAGGCAGAATACTCGAGCAGTTAAAACTGTTGAGTGCTAGCCAGCTGATGGGTTACATTTCTTTCTGATAAAATTTTATTTGCAGTAGATCTATGTAAATGCCTTATCACAGAACATAAAGATTAGCTGTAGTTGCCATTTTCAATTGATATATTTCTGGGTTTTCTCATTTTTGGAAAGGTTTACTTTTATCTCTGACTGAAACATCTGTTTAACAGTTAAAATGAATGAACAATTGTGCTCATTGCTAAAATCACTACTGCCTTTGATTTACAAAATTAATACAAGATCCATGTTAATTTATTTCTGGAAATGAATTGTTTTAAGTATTAAGAAAATATTTGACTTCTTATAATATTCATAAAATAGAGTATTTTACTTTTCTTCTTTGAAGCTATAATTTTGAAGTATATTAGAGCTTTAGATTACTTAGAAATGATCTAATTTATAATCTTGGTGTGAAAGAAAAAATGTGGTATAGTTTAGTTTGTATTACCATGCTATGAAAGTTTAATGAGTGTTTTTGTCAAGAAGAAATCTATAGGGGTGCCTCGGTGTCTCAGTTAGTTAAGCAACTGCCTTCGGCTCATGGTGCCAGGATCTCTGGGGCTGATTGAGCCCCACTTGGGCTCCCTGCTCAGTGGGGAGTATGCTTTTCCCTCTCCCTCTGCCCCTCCCCTCTGCTCATGCTCTCTCTCTCTCTCAAATAAATCTATAAAACTTTAAAAACTAATATTTTGTCTAAGTATGCAATATCTAGTAGGAGTTATCTTGTATTCAGTTAATATAGGACATAGCAAATGGGATGATTTGTATTTGAGTTATAGTAATGCCCTAACTCTGCCTCGTTGGTTGTTTAAAAAACGCTGGTGTACATTATTTATGATTTTATTAAAGAAATCAGGCTGAATGTGTGAGTCATCTGATTTTTTTATTCAGGACTCTTGGTTTCTGGTGACAAACTGAGAACTTAAAAGAAGGTATGGCTTTATTGGCAGGATACTGGAGCAGTCCATATAACTGAAGAACTGTGACAGCCAGATAGAGGACTTGGAATTGGGGGTACAGTGTCTTAATTCTAGTTTTGCATCTCTCTGGGCTTTGCTGTGATTTCTCTCAAGCTTCTCCTGGCTCATGGGGAAGAGAGTCTCTTCTTCCTCTTGGTGACTCAGTAATATTTTCCACTGTTCCCCCTTCACCAAAAGAAATAGTAGTATTTCCATTTATTAAGTAGTTAGGGCCAAACAGCTTAAGTGTTTATTTCCTAACAACTTAGCTACTTGAAAAATTGATATATATAATTTGAAAGAAAACATTTTAATTTTAATATGTGTGCCTGTTGGGTACTATACAAATTCTCAAACCTTGGAAGCAGGTATTCCAGCTTTTTTTTTCCTTTTTGCCACTGATTTTTATATACTTGCGTTTTATCATTGTGACTTGCTTAAAACTCCTATTTCTTAAGTATTGAGAGGAATGTTTTTTGAGCTAGTTTTGAAGTTATGAATGACCTCAGATAGCTGTTTGTGTGATCCACATGTCAGTTATTGCTGTTTCTTTCAAAAAACTTAAAAGATTCCCTGTAGTGCCCCTGTGAATTTATTATGGTACCCTCAGGGTGCCTCAGCACACAGCTTGGAAACCATAATTCTAGAAGAAGAAGAGGGACTTTTTTTTTTTTTTTCTAAAGTAATCTCTATGCCCAATATGGGGATTGGACTCAGAACTGAGATAAAGAGTTGCATGTCTACCGACTGAGCCAGCTGTGTGCAAAAGGAGAAAGATTCTGTTTTTCTTCTCGGATCATGTGGTTGAGGGAATAGGTCAACCTGAGTGCGATATTCACCCACTCCTCTGCTTAGAAGGGCATGGTATTCCATTGCATGGGTATATCAATTTACCTATTTACACTTGTTTCAGAATTGCAGGGCATAAATTAACATCTTGTGTATCTATGACTATTTCCATAGCAGATTCTATTAAGTCTCACCTAATACTTAAACTATAAAAATTTATGGATTTGAAAGCATGATCTTTGTGATTTCATAATTATCTGGGTAATCAAGAATCAAAGACCTAAATTTAAGAGCTAAAACTACGACTGTAAATCTCTTGCTGAGCAGGAAGCCCGATGTGGGTCTTGATTCCAGAACCCAGAGATCATGACCTGAGATGCTTAACTGACTGAGCCACCTAGGAGCCCCTGCTTAAAACATCCTTAACAATTGGTCTCGTTGGCCCATTAATATGAGGTTATACTTGAATTGATAGTGTTTTCTCTCCTTGTTCTTGCTGTCACTGTAAAATAAAAACAAAAACCAACGTTATTAAAAAAAAAAGATTGGCCTTGTTTTTTCTAAGTACCATGCCCAATATTCTTACCATTGCTTTCTGGTGCTATAGAGTTAGCTCTTCATGTGGATGCAGTACCATTCAGGTTCTTTGCCAGTTATCAGGAATTGTTAAATATATACAATTGAAAAATTGTATTGGCTTGAAGTTGGAAGAAACTATGTCGTCTCACCAATTTGTGAACCTGTTTGCTCTTCCTTTGTTAATTCAAGAAAAGTTGAGAAAAGGACAGAGAAGGAATTCAGTTTTCAGGGGAGAAGCAGAATTAATACACAAAGAATGGAATGTAAAAAGCATTTTCTAGGAATGGCTTGATTATAAGAACTCCATCTTTTATATGATGGGCTCAGAGAAGTCAAAGAGCATTAAAACCACTTCCCTCTTGCTGTCACTTTTATATTCCATATTCTTGTCTTGAAGCAGTGTTTTTTTTATCTTTTCAAAAACCATTATTTTATACATATGCAGCATTTTTTTTTCAAAAGTGGCATTTTTAATAATACCAGTTCAGGACTGATATTGCAGCTATTCCCAAGTTCCTAGTCACTTCAAGAAGTCTATGTAGGGGCGCTTGGGTGGCTCAGTGGGTTAAGCCTCTGCCTTTGGTTCAGGCCATGATCCCAGGGTCTCGGGATTGAGCCCTGTATCAGGCTCTCTGCTCAGCAGGGAACCTGCTTCCCCCTCTCCCTTTGCCTGCCTCTCTGCCTGCTTGTGATCTCTCTCTCTGTGTCAAGTAAATAAAAAAAATCTTTAAAAAAATGTCTTTATGTGTTAGTCAAACGACATTATACCATTATGATCGTGTATTACCTATTTTTAGCTTAACGTTGGAACATGAAAGTAGAAAGCACCTCAGTTTTCCCGTAATTGTAATGAGCATTATCACCTATAGCTATTTTTAATTGCTTATGAGAAAATTTTATTTATCCCCAAACCCTTAAATAATATCATTTCATTGACTAATCAAAACCTTTTGAGTAGCTATTGAGGGATCTTGCGAACTGTGTGTGTTTTGAGAGAAGGAAGGAGGGAGAGAGAGGGATTTGAAGGAGGGGAGAAGTGGAATTTGGTAAAAGAATAAATGCTAAATCATGTATACCTGTAAAAATGTAGTAGAAGTTTAGTGGCCTAAAATACTAGAAGAGCTCTGATGATCTGGTTGGTAGAAAAAAGGCCAGTCTGTGTATGGGAAACAACATAAACAATGGCAAGGAATTTGGAATGAACATAGAATGTCCTAGAGGGGAAGAGTAAGATCCTCATTTGAGGCAGACCTGGTTGTTTGAGAGGGAAGGGCCTCATTTTGGGAAGACCTTATTGTTGAGATGGATGCACTAGATCTTGACAACTATGATAGTACCCTGAGAGTTCATTGATTGTGTGTAGACAATAGTGGTTAATGTTTCTTGGCTCACTCAGTTAAGTGATTTCTTCTTAAGTCTCAAATGGCTACTGAATTTTTGCTTCAGCAAAATCACTAGTTTTTTATTTTGGACTTTGAAAGTTTATAATGTATATTGGAAATTTATAAATCTGTTATAAGGCTTTATTCTATATGAAGACAGGCAGGTAGAACTGTTGGATTTATGGTAAGAACGAGAATATAGAGGTTTTAAATGGGCAAGGGTATGCCTCAAATGTTTATTTAATGGGTGATAAATAGAAGGCCATGGTTAATTTCTTGTATTAACCTAAATTGTTTTTTTTTTTTTAATTCAAAAGGTAGTTATTGAGCATGTTTCTTGTCCTTGTCAGAATTAGCATTCATTTGATTTGAAGATACTTGAGCAGTAACTCTTCTAACATTATCTCCATTTTACAGGTGAGGAAACTTCGTGAACTTCCCAAACTGACACAAGTAAGTTTAGAGTCAAAATTTATATACAAAACAGTGATTCCAGAACGTGTGATCTTACCTAACAAGCTGTATTGTAGTGCCTCTCATTAATGCATAGTGTAAGGCCGTTGGGTTCCATTGTTGAGTAGGAAAATGGCCTTACATATGAAATCATAATCTGTCTAGTAGAACAGATAGAAATGTAAATAATCGTAATGACATTTAGTATTATAAAATGAGCTATATTGAAAGTGCCCATGAACTCTGCAGGGAAGCTTTCACAGTGAAAGCTTTGTTTTCAAGGAAGAGTTGAAGGATACATAGTATTTAACCAAATAGTTAAAGCAGTATGAGTAAATTAGGCAGAGGTAGTAGCAGTGATAAAAGCTCATGCATGGAAAATTTGAAAGCACCTTTAAGTTGTTCATTGTGGATATAAATGTCATAGGGCATATTTTTTTGAGTAGGGATGTTTCAGTGAAACACCTGTTGATCCGATTAGATTTCTCAGGTGATGTTAAGAGAGGAACTGACCAGAACCAGTTCTTTTGTAACTTCATTTGTAACTGGTTATTTTGTCTTATAGGTAACTAAGGTCTACATAATTTAATTCAACAAATGTTTGAGAATCAGTTAGCTAGATCAAATGGTAGGGATACTTGTGTCATGGAATGGAAAGATGGAAATTGAGCATTTCAGGAAAAGCAGTAGGAGAGTTGGCATCAGATTTTGTTATTGGAAATAGTCGAATGTTTGCTAGCCTTGAAGTCCTAGGCGTACCAAGATTTTCAGTGGAGTATTAAGAAAGAAGGAATGGTGGAGGGATGGAGACTGATGATAGATTTTGTTTAGGATATGTGCTCCGATGACAGTCCGGAGGAGACCGTGTACCCTGTGGTACTGTGCTAATACTAGCAGCTGGGGTTGGGGAAGGTGAGGGAACTCTGGTGGTAGCAGAAACCTTAAATTAGATCAAGGTTTATCTTTTGTGTGGGGGAAGGACTAGATACTGTTACATGTGGCCCTGATCAGGTCTGCTTATGAATGGTTTCAGACTTTTAATGGATTGAAAAGATGTCTTATGAAGAAAAATGAGAGGATAAAGCAAGATAGTTATATAGTTATGAAGAAAGATAGTTATGTAATAATTTCTATATATGAAGGATTTATAGTAGCATTTGGTACAGTATCACCTCGACCTCTCATTAATATATTATCTACATGATTTTTTTCAGTATCAGTATACTAAATGGGAATGCATCTTAAAATCAGCGGCATTGAATTGGAGTTTTTTTCTTTCTTAGGGGTGTGTAAGTTGTGCTTTGAATTTGATGGCATCTGAGTCAAGGAAATGCGGAATGTTTTTTTCAGCGCTCATTAGCATAAATACAGTTTTTGGTTTTTTTTAAGGTATTCATATTCCATTTAAGTCATCTCAAGTATCCTAATGGTCTGTATACCACTTCATGAAAACACTGGTAATTGAAAATATAACTGTATACTGTAGAATGTAGGGTTTGGGTTAAATATTGAGGAAATAAATCAATAGAAAAGAAAAAAGGTAAGCTTTTCTAAGGTCTTCTGTTTCTTTGCATTTTAGCATTTGTTAGTGTCCTGATTGAAAACAGTAGTACACAATGAGTTTTTCAGTCATAGGCCTGCTCTTATTTACCAGCGAGCTGTATAAACACATTATTCTTTCTGCCTTTTTGAGACATTAGTTCCTCTGACTATTTTCACGTTAAAAATGCAAGAAACTTATGAGTGGTGCTGATTCATCTTGGAAGTGTGATGTTATTCTTAATAGTTATGTCCATATGCTTATTGGAAACTTGAGAATTTGAATTATTTGTGTGGATTATTTTTTTCTTTTCTTTTTTCAAGATTTTATTTATTTGACAGAGACACAGCGAGAGTGGGAACACAAGTAGGGGGAGTGGGAGAGGGAGAAGCAGGCTCCCCGAAGAGTGGGACTTAATCCCAGGAAGGCAGATGCTTAATGACTGAGCCACCCAGGTGCCGGGATTGTTTTTTTTCATGTTGAGTTGAATAGTACTTACGTTTGTGATATAAAAGCAATATACTTAGAATACTCCATAATTTGAGCAGATAGGTTTAGAGTAGGTTGTATGTTTGAGAAGTTTTTCATCTTGTTTTAGAGAATATTTTACTAATATTTTAATATGTTTACTATGAATAGAGGTAACTTAAGTCAGTATGCTTTTTTATTACTCCCTGCTCCCCATTACTGGGTGAAGCAAAATGATACCTTAAGGGTTTTTTTAAATTCAAAATTTGGTTTTTGTCTTCAGTATGAACCCATGACTTGAGTTTTTAGGGTGATTATTTTAAGTGTAGTTACTTAAAAACAAAAAGGGAGAATCTTTCTCGCTTAAGAGCTCATTTCTTATTAGCCCTGGTTTAATGGAATACTTTTGCCCTCCTTTTGTTTAAAGCATGTTGATGAATTCTACTTTGTGACTTTAGCTGAAAGATTTTTTTCTTCTTGTATTTGTTTGGATGGCAGTCACATGTTGCTCTCTATTTACATGAGATAAATGTTACTAGTTTAAAAGGGTGGGTCTTTTTCTGGGCTTCTGTTGAATTGTCTTAAAAGGATGGTCTTAAGAAGATTGTGTTCTGGTCAAAACAATTTCTGGTCTTTTGGCTATTCAGTAATTGAGAACTGCTTCAAAAGAGTAGGTATTTGACCTTGCCATTTAAAACACCGCCTGCGTTATAGCGTGTGGTTACTGGAGGTTGTTTGGGTTTTTACTGGCTTGCTTTAAAAAATATGAGTAGCCCCCTACCTAATTGCCAGAATATTAATTTTAACTAGGCCAGTAGAAGAGTGGATTCTTTTCATTGCACATAGCCTTTATAACCTGAATTTTGTTTCTCTGCTCTTGGGTGTACCTATTGGCTAGCCAGGAGTTGGACATACAGCAGCTGTGAATACAGCAGCTAAAAATTCAAATCTGTATCTGTTTCAATAAGTTATGTGCCTAAAAGTTGGATTTGCATTTTCATTCAGCTTTCTGTTCCTTGTCTTTTTTTTTTTTTTTTAAGATTTTCTTTATTAGTGTGGCAGACCATGTGCATGAGCTGGGGTTGGGGGGCAGAGGGAAAGGGAGAAGCAGACTCCCCCCTGAGCAGGGAGCCCACCTTAGGGCTCCTTCCCAGGGCCCTGAGATCACGACCTGAGCCCAAGGCAGACGCTTAACTGACTTAGCCATCCAGCCCCTTGCTGTCCAGAGCTTTGGACAGTCTGTTTACAGACTGGGAGAGGAATATTAACATTCCTAAGTATAATATTAATATACTAATAAACAATACGCAGATTAGCTGGGTTTGGAATACTGATAGGTATTATTTTTGAAGAATGTAGTTACATTTTTTTCTAGAATTGGCATTTACTTAGGCAAAACAGGAAAATCATGTTCATTTACACATGGGCACACTGTTGAGTTCCCATGGTAAATTGACCTTCAAATTAAGTTGTTTGTCTTTCTAGAAAAGAAACCTCTTATGCAGCTGTGAGTGGGGAGGATTGGTGTAAAAAGGATGGGGTTTGGAGATCCTGTTTTTGTTTCTTTAGGGCAGGGTCCTGGGGAAAGCATATTAGAATAAGCCGGGTAAATCTGCAGGTTTCAAAATGACATAGGTGTGTTGAATTTTGCCTAAGTTTTTAGTTGCCTTTTTTAAAATTGCGTTTTTGGATTTTGCTACCTGTCTCATTGGATTTGTTTTCTTTTTCTATTGAGTACATAAGAAATAGGAATTCATAATTTAAGCATTTATTTATTATTTATTTTTCTTATCCAATTTATTTATTTATTTATTAAAGATTTTATCCATTTTATTTTAAAAGAGAGAGAACACAAGCAGGCAGAGAGGCAGGCAGAGGCAGAGAAAGGAGCAGGCTCCCTGTCGAGCAAGGGTCCCAATGTGGGACTCGATCCCAGGATGCTGGGACCGTGACCTGAGCAGAAGGCAGCTGCCTAACCAACTGAGCCACCCAGGCGTCCCTCCACTTTATTTTTTATTAACATATAATGTCTTATTTGCCCCAGGGTACATGTTTGTGTATCATCAGGCTTACACGTTTCACAGCACTTACCATAGCACATACCCTCCCCAATGTCCATAACCCAGCCACCCATTCCCTACCCACCTTCCCCCAGCCACCCTCAGTCTGTTTTGTGATTTTAGGAGTCTCTTATGGTTTGTTTCCTTCCCGATCCCATCTTGTTTCATTTCCCTCTCCCACACCCCCCACAACTCCCCGCCCTGCCTCTCAAATTCTTCATACCAGAGAGATCATATGATAATTGTCTTTCTCTGACTTATTTTTGCTTAGCATAATACCCTCTAGTTCCATCCACGTCATTGCAAATGGCAAGATTTTGTTTCTCTTGATATCTGCCTAGTATTCCATTGTGTGTTTGTGTGTGTGTGTATGTATGTGTGTGTGTGTGTGTATACACACCACACCACACCACATCTTCTTTATCCATTCATCTGTTGATGGACATCTGGGTTCTTTCCATGGTTTGGCTATTGTGGACATTGCCGCTATAAACATTCCGGTGCACGTGCCCCTTCAGATCACTACATTTGTATCTTGAGGGTAAATATCCAGTAGTGCGATTGCTGGGTCGTAGGGTAGCTCTATTTTCAACATTTTGAGGAACCTC
>JAPYYJ010002531.1:0-12693 GCA_028533885.1 Nasua narica | reverse complement strand
GCATCCGCAAAGACTGGGACAGGTGGGTTTTATTGTCGCTGTTAGTGTTTTTTGTTTGGTTATGGGTTCCTTGGGGGGAGCGGGGCTTGTTTTTGCTTTCTAGCTCCTAGCGTTCAAAACCACTAGTAGAACACAAGCTAAGCAGCAGGGACTTCAGTGACCTCCTGCAACAAGAAACACCAACTTTACAAAATTATTTCGGGAAGTAACTAAGCAAATAGACTACTACAGCCTTCAAGGAAGAAAAACAGAACAAACCATAAGGAAAGGGGGAGAATCAGCCTTTCGGGGTTATCACATGATAGTCCAAGGTCCAGTTTTCAATAATGATCAAAAAATCCTAAGGCATACAAAGAAATAGGAAAGTAACCCCCCAAAAGGACAAAATAAACTGACAGAGAGTGATCCCTGAGGAAGTCCAGAGTTGGACGTACTCAACAACGTAAAACAACTGCTTAAATATGATTTTTTTAAAAACACAAAGAACTAAAGGCAATCAAGATTAATGCATTAAAATGAAAATATTAATAAAAAGGTAGAAATTACAAAACAAGAAAAAAAGCCAAACAGAAATTTTGGATCTAAAACGTACATTTACAAGGCCGCCTGGATGGCTAAGTCATTAAGCTTCTGCCTTTGGCTCAAGTCATGATCCCAGGATCCTGGGATCGAGCCCCGCATCGGGCTCCCTGCTCCGTGGGAAGCCTGCTTCTCCCTCTCCCACTCTCCTTGCTTATGTTCCCTCTCTCGCTGTGTCTCTCTGTCAAATAAGATCTTTAAAAAAATACAAAAATAAAATGTACATTACCAATGTGGAAAATTCACTAGAAGAGTTTAGCAGCAGATGTGAACAAGCAGAAGAAAATAATTGGCTAATTTAAAGATAGGACAATTGAACCTATTGAATCTAAGAAAAAAAAATGAGGAAAAGTAAAAGAGCCTAAGGTACCTGTGGAACATCATCCACTGGACCAAACTATGCATTGTAGAATCCCAGGGGGGGGGAAAAAAAAAATATATATATATATATATATATATACACACACACACACAGAGAGAGAGAGAGGAGGAGGAAAAGCATATATACGGGACTACATTTTCCAGAATTCTCTGTCCTACATTGTTCTGGCTCCTCATGGACCACACGAGACATTTTGCATGGGAGTATAGCTACAGCTACGGTTCATGTTCAGCAAGTCACTTCAGAGACAGCAGGGTCCAATACACGTCTACACCCCTTGTCACTGCTCTGCTGGTTCACAAGCTTTGCAGGGCAGCAGAACCTGGAGCTCCTGGAGTTCCCTCTGGAGCCTCCTTTGGTTCTTCTCACTCCTGGGCCAGGTACGTGCTTAGCTCCTTGAGAAACGCATCACCTTTTCTGGCAGGCCACCTGGACCGTCAAGGCGAAGGCAGTGAGAAAGAAAGGCAGGCTCCAGCTCATCCGTGTGGGTTTTAGTTTGCCCTTGTTCTCCATTTGTGTCCAATTTCCCTTCTCACGCGCTGACCCCGCTGACCTCAGAGCACACAGCACCAGGAAGAGACTACTTAACCAGCAACCCCCATCCACTGTTGTGCAAGATCAAATCCCTTTAAGGGAGAAAAGGAACAGTAGCACTGGATTTTGAGCCAGTGGCTTTGGGCAGAAACATGGACAGAAGAATAGAGGTATTTAATAATTGAAGTCATGGGCTTGATATTTACAGTCCCTTCCAGTTTACAAAGCATACAAGTGAAAACTGAAATTATCTTTAATTACTTTGGCTGCTGAACGGTGCTTTCTGAAGGCAACATCCTCTGACACTGAAACAGACGAATGCAGGTTTTAACAGTTACATAAAGTATCCAACTTTTGTGCTGTAGGTCTTTCTACAAAAATGTGAATTGCACCAAGAATTTTTAAAAGGGGATTTACTATATTACTTCAATAACTCTGAAATTGAATGTGACCCTCAAAGTCTTTGGGGTACCCTGAAAGAAAAACTTTAGAATTCCATGCCTGGAGGAATTTTAGGTGAAGGAGAAAAACAAGACTGAAATACATTTGCTAATCATCCATTAAGAACCTCCCTGGGGCCAAACAAGTTCACTCAAACCTGTAAAACATTGCAGTTTTTTCAGAAAACGTCTCTGATGCTTCGTGCTTGTAACACGACCCTAAAAAGGCTGATAGAATTACTGACATAAATTGTTCATTTATTTTCTTTTGTCAAATCGCATAGCATTGTCCCATTCTAAGGGTTCAATGGCAGAATACATTAAAAACATTGAATACATTCTGAATAAGCATTTGCTATGTTTTGGAGACCTATTATGTCCTATATCCATGTCAGCTGCCAGAGTGATTGGGGATAAAAAGGATAACCTGAGAGGGTTTAGAACAAGAAAACAGGGAAAGAAGGAAGGTCAGGGAGAAGGAGGAAAGGAGAGATCCGAGCAACAGCAAGTTTGTCAATCATCTCTTCATTCTATGCTGAAAATTTTGAACGAGGAGGTAGGTCAGTTTGTGATATTTTTAAACGTCTTACGCTAAAGTGAGTTGGGGGGAAGAAAGGGTTGTGGAACTGCAGTAGTAGACAATTATTTTTATCTTTGCATTCAAGTTCTAAATTGAATTCCTACTCAAAAGCAGCTTCATTCCACATTGCCGTAGTGCGGGAATCAAGAACTTTAAGGGAACAAATTTATCATAAAAATTTCCTTCCAGTGACTGTGTACTCAAATTATATTTGGGGGAGCTATCCACCCATAAACTTGATGTAAGCTCATCTAGAGACACCAGAAAAGCATTTCTTATTGTTGTTTTTGTTTTAAAATAGAATTACAATATTATTTTCTTTGTATCGGGAAAAACTATGTCACATTAAGATAAAGCACAAAGGCATAACACTCTCTGTGGCTTATGTTCTTCTTGTAGCAGTGAACTTAAATAATTCAATATTTGCCAAGTGCCCTCTATGTGAATAAGGAGAGCTGTGTCTTTTCAGGAAAAAGGCTGGTATTGATTAGGAAGCCATAGGATGTGCTCAGCATATGGGGCAGGAGGGGGAAGACCCCTCTTTCTGTCCAGGCTCTGCCTTGTGCCACCAGCACGTTCTGAAGGGAAATCCCTGAGCCTCTAGCACAGGAAGGGGAATGATTCCATGTGACTTCGATAACTCAGACTGTGCTTGCGAGGACCAGATATGAACGTGAATTACCGGTCAGAAGTGACTCATTTTCAGGCAGTCCTCATTTACTAGCCTCCCCACGTTTGACTGTGTTTAAAAAAAAAAAAAAGGTAAAGAAATTGAGTTACTTTGAAGTTGGTTTTGTTTTGAAGACTGTTTTCTTTACATTTTGATATGACTCTGAGACCCCCACACATCAGGGCTTCATGAGAGTTAAAGCAATGAGAATACCCTATAAGAGAGTTCACTATGTAGCTAGGACTTTGCCTTACTCAGACATTTAAGGAGGAATTGCTGCGTGAATCGGCTTAGTTTAATTTAGTGAAGGAATTATCTTATAAACTGAAAACCACATAAAACGACAAGGGGACATTTCCAAGGCCTCCTTGGGGTACTTGGCTTGCCTGGAGTAGACACTCAGCTCTTGATATCCATAGGAGTCCCGAGAAAAGAAAGGGGAGCAAAAAGAATTTTCACAGAGACTGATCCTAAGCTGAGCCCTAGCAGAAATCCCAGATCAAGAAGCTTTGGCCAAAATACTCCCAGATGGATCTGCTTCCTCTGCCTTCCAAAGATTTAAGCCCTTTCCTGAGTAATCCCTTTCTTCTCTTTACATAGGGCTTCCGCATCCCCCATTTCTTTACTTTCCCCATCTCACTGCAGAAAAGGCTTGGGGTTTAATTTAAAGCTGTTAGACTAAAACTGGCCAGTCCTCGAGTTAGCCTGCCAAGGTCTTAATCCAAACCACTTACTTCCTGTGGGTCAGCCAGCAGCGGACACGGGCGGCGCAGCACGCTCCCCCGGGGACGGTCGGGGCGTGGAAAGTTACAGAGAAGTAACAAGCCAGAGCAGAAGGGAAGAAACTTGAGCCCTGCTTAAGGAAGTGGTTATGATCTGTGGGAGGAAAGTGGGGTTTGCCACAGAGGGGATCTTATAAGCAGGGCCACAAAAGGATACAATTTGACCAACCTGAAGAGAACACGAAGAACTGAAAACAAATGAATTGCTCCAAGAACAGAAACTCCAACTCAGGAGATTTTAATTGCATTTAAGAGGCATCTGGGAACCCACAGCTGGGCCGAGGAAAGGGAAGTGGTATCTAATGACGATCCTGGCTCGAAGAAAAGCTTGAGGGATTGAGGGGGTACATAATGCCGGGCGTCCATTGACTGGGTTATGGGCTTATTTAAACTGAAACTAATAATCCTCTTTGTTGCTCCAGAGATTTAAAGCAAGTCACTAAATCTGGAGTGGAGTTTCCAGCATGCCCGTGTTGATTCATTAGCATGAAATTAAGCAAAGCCAATGGCACTTTCTATGCTTAACTTTTTTTTTTTTTTAATCTTCAAAACAATACATTTACACCTGGACTCCTACTTCAGTGTCACTATGAGGATAAAATTAGAATCTGATATGAAAATCTGTGGAAGCTGCAGAGCCTAACTTTTTTTTTTTTTTAAAGATTTTATTTGACAGAGAACGAGAGACAGCACAAGCAGGGGGAGCAGCAGGCAGAGGGAGAAGCAGACTCCCGGCTGAGCAGGGAGTCCAATGCGGGGCTGGACCCCAGGACCCTGGGATCAGGACCTGAGCTGAAAGCAGGTGTTTAACAGGCTGAGCCACCCATTTGCCCCACAGCCTAACATTTAAATTAGCATTTTTATTATTATTGCTGTCCAGGATGAGAAAGTGAGAGAGAGGCAGAGAAAACTTGTCTCTATTTCATACTCAAGGCGTGAGTCTAGCTTGGTATAATTCTGAGTATAGAATTATGTGTATAGGAAAAAATTTTAATGTATGATAATATAAGTTTCTTAGTGGTTCTGATTAATCAATGTGGCATAATTACCTTGCTTTATTGTATAATTCATGTTATCCAGGTGCTGGCCTCATTAGTAACAGACGCTGCTTTAATTTCCATATTTTTCTTAAAAGTCTTAATAAGTAAGGCCCACCTTGGCCTATTATAGGCGCAGCTCTGTGTGGAAAGTTTTAGGGAAAGAATTTTTTGGCACAGACCACAATCATTGATTGCTGTCTCACTTACCAGTCTCTCCTGTTGTTTAGGTCTCCTGGTCAGGTGTGAGTTTGGGGCTGTTTCCCCCAGGTAGAGATTTAAACTCCATAAATCTCAAGCCACGAGCATCAATTCTCTAACCTGTATATATGAAGATAATAAAAGTACTTACAGATTTCTGGTTAAAACCCATAAAATAATGTGAGAGCACTTGAGAGTAATTTTTAAAGGTCGATATTATATAAGAAATCACTTAGAAGGGTTTCTCAACATCAAAATAGTGAAGGGGACTTTATTAAAACCTTTAATAATGAGGCTGATGGATAGAGTTTCATATTATATATCCACTTTAATTCGTGGGGGTTGAAATTCTGGCTTCCCCGCTCTAGAGTCTTAAAAAATACACTTTTAGGACATGGAAATACATAATAGGAGGCTAATTTAAGGAACTTTGAAGGATTACAAATGTGTTTTTATGGTTATCAGAAGTTCTTTATGATCCGGATATATATTATTTTCATTCCAAGGTCCATAGTGAACTACAAAGTGGGAAGGTACTGCTTGCAATTTCTCTTTGCTCTAATGTTCTTGGAACTAGGAAGTCTTTTAAAATTAAATGCTTTAAATTTACATAAAATGGATTGCTTTCCCTCTCTACCAGCAGAGGGAAACCTAGGTCCATCCCTCCCAGTCTCTCCAGGAATTTTACTGGAGTGAAGAATCAGAACTAAGGCTTTACCTGTTCAACCCAGGGTTGCCCATCCTACTTTCTCTGAGTTGATTAAATTTAGGATTCATCTTAGTGTTCCAAGAGTCCATTTATTTTCCTTCATTGCCTCATTATGGACACCATTTGAATGCCATCATGCCCAAAATATCATGAACAAAGAGCCTGAGATTTCAAAGAAGCAGGGAATATTCCTGATAGCAAACAACTCAGAACCAAATAATAGACATCCCTGTTGTTGAAGTTCCCTACTATTGGGAATGTCTCTTTGGTTGACCTTACTTCTTCCTTGCTTCTCAAATACCTACCTCTTGCTCTCTCCTCTCAGGCTTTGACGTGTTGCCTGATACCTATTAATCATTTGTGCATCACAGATCATTTTATGTCCTCTTTCTTTCACTATGTCCCTGACCAAGGAGTCTTACTTTTCTTTAAATCTCCTGACAAACATTGACTTAATAGAGTTACTCTCTGAGAAGGTCTGTTATGAACGGCTAATCAAGGGGTTAGTTTTGAAAAGATAACGACACCAAACACTTATTAAGAACTCAAAATAGGCAAGCATCTATCTGGGATCTGGGTTCTGTGAGGAAAACAAAAATGAGTCAGCTTATAACTGTTAAGAGATGGACAGGAAGAGTCACCATGATTCTAGATCTAGGAGTTCATGATTCATAATCTGTAGGAGGCTTTAGCAAATAGATAAGCTTTGTTGCTTAATAACTCAGTCTGGATAGTTGTTGAAAGAAGGGTGAATACATGTTAGAAACCCAATGTCCATCAAGTAGGTATGATATCAATTTGCCATAATCCTGGTCCAAAGGCTTCCCGGGACCTTGCTGGAGGTGTATGATCCCAGGTAGTCCCTGCCAGCAACACCTGTTTCCGTCCAGCAGGAGCCTCTGGGCCAGTAAATCTGAATGTTCCCTTGGTGGTATCAAGCTCCTCTATCCTGATCTCTGGTCTTGTAACTTTTTATTTATCCCAGCGGAATACCTGTCCTCTTTATCTTAGTCACCATTCCAACGGGACGGAGCTCTCTTCACCTCCCCCATCATGCTCACACTCCAACTCCTTAATCCTGTAGTATGTCTCCAGCTCTCATTTGAAAGTAGTTCAACTCCTTTATCACTTTTTCTACTGGTAATGTAATACATAATATTACAGCCCAGTGCTTCTGAGCAGTGCTCCATTTACAAGACAATGTGGATAACTACTAGTTTAAGCACAGAATTGTTAATAGACCATGAAAAGGTATTTGTTCATACAAAGTATCACTTATTGCTTTCCTATCATACCCTTTATCTAAGCACTGTCTTAATGTCTCTATGCAGTAATAATTTCATTTTTGAACTTTAAGATAAGTCTTTAAATGACTCAAGCATCTGCTTAGCAGAGGAGCCATAACCTTTCCCGAGCGTTGGTGCCATACCCTATTAACTGGGTTCTCTGAACACTTTGTGACTTCTCACAGCACATTTGCACAAATTAAAGCTAATGGAAAACAATTTACAACTTAAATAGTAGATGACTATAAATAAATATAACAACTTAGTTACTAAACTTTTTCTCTAGCTGAATGTTCTCTCAAATAATAATGGTGGCATCTCAGGATCAATGGCTTTCGTAGAATGGAAATGGCTAGAAGACACTGGAAATACATAGAAATGTAAAAGAGAGAAAACTGTTGATTTCCCAGCATTTGCAATTTCTGAGCATTTGTCAGGAAGGCAGAGTAGCAGAAGGAGGTAAAGGATGACACCCCCATTCCAGCCAGGGCAGGAAGAGACCCTAAGGTGGGCCTCATTGCTCAGTGAGCTTTCTCAGGGTTCAGGCACACCCTTTGCACTTAGATATCTGAAATGATGGAATGGATGGCCGAGCCTGCAGAGAGAACACAGAAATGGGGAATTTAAGTGCATACCCTGATAGGTGAAAAGGCACAATGGAAGGAACACAGCATCTGAAGTGCAGGAAACCTGACTTCAAATCCAGACTCTGCATTACAACTCAAGTAACCTGAGGCAAATCATTCAACCTTCCTTAGACTCACTGGTCTTACTGCTCGTATTAATGTCATAATAATTATAAAGAACCATGGTACTCTTCTACCACATTGGTCACTTCACTAAGGGTGGTGCACTGTAGTCCAGTTCAGGGCTTGATGTCAGCCTATTTGGTCCTGAAATAATAGAATTGAGACTTCCAGACCAAAGGTGAAGCAGGGAGGGGTGTAGTGAGAGGACAGGGCTCTGAAAATTCAAACTGATATTAACAAGGGAATGAAACAAATCTTTCTGGGCCACCTCGGAGCCTGCAAAGTTGGGGCAGAACCCAAGTAGGATGAGCTAGATCACCCCAAGTGCAGTGAGCATTTGGGGTCCTAGCATTCAACCTTGGGACATGATGAGCCCTGAGCTCTGCAGTGAGGATCGTGAGCCTGGCACCCTATGGGAGCCAAGGAGTTGGCACTGCAGCTGTGTCCCAGCCTAACCTAACCAAGGCAGCAATTACATTCTAAGAGGTTTTCTATTCTTCTACTTGGAGGTTGTTCCAGAATAGCCTGTCTCAAGGTGAGATTGGTATTCAAACCAAAGCCTATTTTGTCAGCAAAAAGAGAGGACTCGCTCCTGACTTCCCTTATAGATTTATGAAGAAACTTCAAAATTTCTCCACCTAGCCCTTAGAAAATGGTCTTCATTACTTTGGGGTCTGTTGCTAGGCAGTTTCTCCTCGGTTGTGTTTTCTGCAAGAGTTTCCTGTCTAGACGGCTTGGTATGCTGAAGTGCCATCTCCAGAATCGTAGAGAAGGTTCCATAGGATCTGTCGCACTGTGATAGCATCCCAAAACAGAGGCTGATATGTTGAAAAGCCAAGAGACAGGATTAAAACTAGGTTTTCGATTCCAGGTCTACACAACCAGGTCTGTATGCCATTCCTGAGCTCAGTTGCTGTGTGATTCTACCCCACTTCTTCCTTGGCCTCTTTCTGCAGGCAGGACTCAGGAATCCTGCTATTTTCCCTTTATTTCCCCACAACTTAAATCTGCACTAAGTGCGGGTGGTGGGAGACCAGCAGTGTGGTTCTGCTTCAGTAGATCCTCAGAGATTCTGGCCAGCATGGTTGTGACAGTCACTCTTTGTGCTACTCTTCATGCCTTTTAGGTAAAGAATAGCATGATTTGGACAAGTCCTCAAAGACGTATGCTGGTCCCTATGTTTAACCTCCCAATAGGAATCAAAAGCATGATTTTTTTAACCTTAAGTATTTATGGAAAATCTCCTAAAAATCTCATAACTTCGGAAGAAAATTACGAGACTCTTTGAAAGGCATTGTTTTTGTTTTGTGTTTTTTTGGGGGGTGCTCCAAGAGGCAGGCATCAAAATGCACTTGCAGTGGAACAGATGAGGGGAATGTCTAAGGGATAAAGGGGAAAGAAAGTAGGAGAGGATAGACTGTGACACAGGACTGATATCTCTGGAGGGAGAGTGGAAAGAGGGAGGGTTGGGTAGGAATAGTCTTGGACAACAAAGCAATTCTAAGAAGTTTTTTAAACCAGGCCAATGGGGAGCCTCTGAGCCAAAGTTCCCTGTCAGAGGAGACCTGAATTAAGACAGAATGGCTTGTCTTTGGACCCCACTGTGCTCAAGCCTCAGCTCGGAGTGGTCTGGGGCAAGTGCAACATCGCCTTCCTAAATGTGGTGATAGATTCAGAGAGATAGCAACTGGGCCTTCGTCAATCCAATATGTCCTCTACAGTAAGAGAGTGAGAAGTGCATTTCATGGTTCCTACAACATACAGCCACAAAGAAGTAGCAAGAGATTTCATCTTCATGAAAAGGGAGATGGGATTTCATAAAAAAAAAAAAAAAAATCTCTGTTCTTCCCAAACCGATCTAGGGTCACGTAATTCCAATTAAAATGGCAACAGGATTTTAAAATCTGTGTGTTGTTGATTTTTGTTCTTGTTTTTGTAAAACTTAGGCTGACTCCAAAATTATATGGAAAAGAAAAACAGAAAGAACAGACACCCTTGAAGAAGAAAGAATGGGTGGGAAATTTACTTATCCAAATATGAAAGTAATATAGCACTATACTAATGAAGAAAATGTAACAGTTCTGGAATAGACATACAGAACAGTGGAATAGAATATGGAGCCTAAAGTAGAACAGCACATATATAGAAGCTTGATATATGATAGAAAGTTGTAAAGGATGTTCTTAATATGCTGAGAAAAAGTCATCTACATATGGGAACCAAAATTAAAATCACTTCCTAATTTATACCAAACAGAAAAATCAATTCCTGGTCAATTAAAGATTGAAATGTTAACGACAAACTGTAAAAGGACAAGAAAAAATAATGCAGAAGGATATCTTTAGAACTTCCTTGTAGGTAAATACTTCTGGAATGGGACCAAAAAATATAAATTATAATGAAAAAATTGGTAAATTTTACTGCATTAAAGATAGAGGAATCTCAATATATTTAGAAAAGAAAGAAAAGGCAAGCCAAAAATTGGAATGCATATAATAAGACAGTAATCGGTTTCCAGAAAACTACAGAGCATATAAAATCAATATGGGGGAAAACAAATGACTCAGTAGGAAAGTGGACAAAAGATATGACAGGGAACAAACCAAGTGGTAACTAAGAAACCAAACTAAACCACAATAAAATATCAGTTAACTTTGGGGGAAAATTTAAAAAGTAATAGTTGCAGGGGTGGAGAAAAGAGAATTCTCCTGTTTCCAATGGGAATTTAAGTTATAACAATCAATTTGTTGAGCAAATTTTCATCATTAATAAATTTTAAAATGCATATTCCTTATAACCATCGATTATACTTATAGGTTTTAATCATGTAGAACATGGCATTACAGTTTTGTTCATACCAGCACTGGAAAAAATCAACTGATAAAGTTTTAGACTTTTTAAAACTTTTAAAAAGTTGCGGTGAGAATTTAGACAGAATCTCATCATGGAGTTAAACAATACTTTTCTGCCCTACAGTTAAATAAAAGTAAGCTGTGTTAATGATAGCCTTGTTAAATGTTATTGAGAACAAGCAAAGTAAGTTCGTCTGCTCTGAGAAATACTGCTCCTGGAAATAAGCCTGTGAAACATATAAAGCAATCTGCTTTTAAAACTTACGATTCTATCATTTCAACACTATCAGACTCATGAGGATTCTCTTTAAGAACCTTACTCTGTGCCCCCAAGGCCAAAGACATAATGCTAAACCCTGTCCAGTCTCTAACTTTTCTGCCTTGCGAGGCCCACCTTAAAATCATCCAGCCCAGTTCCTAAAACTATAGACATGTTTCTTTGCTTTCCTTTCTGAAACACTTTGAAAACATCAATCTTGTGCCCTCCTTTACTGAAAAAAAGTCCAATAAACTTAACTTTATTTGATCAACAAATGTTGATGTGGGGTGGTCTTTGGGGGCAGTCAACAGTAGTATATTTAAACAATGAATATGCTATAAAAATTTTTTTAGCGTTGTATGTACCACCAATATGAGTGTTACATACTATTGACTTAAAAATAATAGCAATTTAAAAAGTTGCTATAGTTTAGCTCCATATATGTGTGTGTGTGTGTGTGTATATATATATATATATATAATTTAAATAAATGCAAATCAAAAGTAAGATTTATTTAAGGATACATACAAATGTGATCAAAGTTGAACAAATACAAATACTATCCACCAAATTCAGGATTGGAGGAATGAGAGAGATGGGATTGCAGTCAGGAAATAGAAAGTTGTTTTTTTTTTAATTAATTAATTAATTGATTTTTATTGACATATAATGTATTATTTGCACCAGGGCACATGTCTGTGAATTGTGAGGCTTACACATTTCACAGCACTTACCATAGCACATACGTTCCCCAATGTCCATAACCCAGCCACCCTATCCTTCCTGCCCCCACCTCCCAGCCACCCTTAGTTTGTTTCATGAGTTTAGGAGTCTCTTATGGTTTGTCTCCTTCCCTATCCCATCTTGTTTCATTTCTCTCCCCCACCCTGCCTCTCAAATTCTTCATATTAGAGAGAACATGTGATAATTGTCTTTCTCTGACTGACTTATTTCACTTAGCATAATACCCTCTAGTTCTAATCACATCGTTGCAAATGGCAAGATTTCGTTTCTCTTGATGGCTGCATAGTATTCCATTGTGTATATATACCACCTCTTCTTTATCCATTCATCTGTTGATGGACATCTAGGTTCTTTCCATAGTTTGGCTATTGTGGACATTGCTGCTATAAACCTTCGGGTGCATGTGTCCTTTGGGATCACTACATTTGTACCTTTAGGGCAAATATCCAGTAGTGCGATTGCTGGATCGTAGGGTAGCTCTATTTTCAACATTTTGAGGAACCTCCATACGGTTTTCCAGAGTGGCTGTACCAGCTTGCATTTCCACCAACAGTGTAGGAAGGTTCCCCTTTCTCCGCATCCTCGCCAACATCTGTCATTCCCTGACTTGCTAATTTTAGCCATTCTGACTGGTGTGAGGCGGTATCTCACTGTGGTTTTGATTTGTATTTCTCTGATGCCGAGTGATGTTGAGCACTTTTTCATGTGTCTGTTGGCCATTTGGATGTCCTCTTTGCAGAAATGTCTGTTCATGTCTTCTGCCCATTTCTTGATTGGATTATTTTTCTTTGGGTGTTGAGTTTGAGAAGTTCTTTATGGATTTTAGATACTAACCCTTTATCTGATATATCATTTGCGAATATCTTCTCCCATTCTGTCAGTTGTCTTT
>JAPYYJ010002530.1:0-12696 GCA_028533885.1 Nasua narica | reverse complement strand
GGGTCTCTGCTCAGCAGGGAGTCTGCTCCCTCCTCTGCCTGCCTCTCTGCCTACTTGTGATCTCTCTCTCTCTGTCAGGTAAATAAATAAAATCTTAAAAAAAGAAAGAAAGAAAGAAAATGCTGCAGGATTTTCAAGACTCTATCTGCCCCCATCTTTTTTCTTTTTAAATGTCTTTTTTCCTACCCCATGTAAGACTTCTAAATTAAGGTTCTCATCCACAAGACCCTCCAGACTCAAGAAGCTGAGATATCTGTTTCCCTTTGATCTTGGAAGGACTCTCTCGTAAGGATTGCCTTTATGTGACCAATTTTCCTTGAGTAGGGGCCACTTTCTCTGTGGAAGTGATAGTTTCCCAAACTGAGTCTATTTTTAGTGGATTAGCCCATAACCCAGGATATGCGTCCTCTCGCTACTGAAGAATAGAAGACTCAGAATGGAAAGATGGTTGGGTTCTCTATTTCTCACCACCCAGGGGAGCACTATATTTTGTTGGAGGATGCTCTGGGTTAAGAGACAGGATGCCTGAGTTCTCAGTCTTTGTGTCAACCAAGTTCCTGCGGCAGTCCTTTCCCAATACTCTGGTATGAAATTCAGGGCAAGATTCCATCTTGCTGTGTAGTCCTAGAGACTCTTTAGGAAATAATAATAAAAAAAAAAAATCAAAAGAGTACAAAGGATACCTGGATGGCTCAGTCAGTTAAGCATCCAACTCTTGGCTTCAGCTCAGGTCACGATCTCAGGATCGGGACATGGAGCCCCACGTCGGGCTCCACACTCAGCAAGGGGTCTCTTGAGCTTCTCCCTCTCCCTCTGCCCTTCCGCCTGTTCACATGTTCTCTCCCTCTTTCTCAAATAAAAAGACCTTTTTTTAAAAATCAAAGGGTATGAGATTTGCATTCGAATGATTTGAAATTGAGATTTTAGTTTGCCTATTTACTATCTGTGTATCCTTAGACAAATAACATGATTCCTTTCTACCTCAGTCTGTTTGCCTATAAAAATGGGTATTACAAATAAAACTTCACAGCATTGTGGGAAATATAAGCAGGACCAGTGTGAAAAGCACCCAGTAATGAAACATTATACAAGTGTTCGCTGTCATTATTGTTGTTATCAACTTTAACATATCAAACAAACATTAGTAGATCAGTCATGACAAGAGGTCTAGAAGCAGCTGGAGAAACCCAGAAAAGCAGAGTGCCGTGGCTTTTTCTACTCTGTCATCACAGAAACGCAAACCTAATAGAAGGATTCTTATAGTCAGTAATTTCAATTTCCATCTCCGCTGATAAATAAAGGGATTTACTTTGATTCTCTGCACTCAAGAGAAGCTCACTATTCATTAGTCGTATTGTCTCCTTGACCCCTGAACCTGGTTGACTTATCATTTGCTTGGATGGTGCCTTCCCTTGGAGAACTCCGTTTCTTTATTCACTTAGTCAACAAAGGTCTATGGAGTTTCTGCTCTGTGCTACGCAGCAGCAGAAAACCGAATCAGACTTGGACGCTCCCCTCAAGGATCTCATGGCCAAGTGGCCAAGACAACTAAAGTAGGTTATTATGGCAAAATGGAGCAAACACTGTAACAATGGGACCGATGCTAGGGATGGGAATGGGGGGAAGCAGCGCTATTTTGGCTAAAGGGCTTCAGAAAACTTTCACTGAGAAGGTGAAATGGGACCTTACAGCACACAGATCAAGGAGCAGAGGGCTAGCATTTTAGGCGCAGCAGGGTAAGTTGAAACCAGACAGCAGAGGTCAGAGGTTCAGGGAAATCGAAAGCAGATCAGTGTTGCTGGAGGTTTGCTTGTGTGTGTGTGTGGAAGGGGGACAGATGTGTGTGTGTGTGAGAGAGAGAGAGAGAGAGAGATTGAACCTGGGAAGCAGGAAGGCTGAATGGCGATATCTTTATTAAATAAATGGATAGCAGAGACAAAATGTCTTTTCCCTTCCACATCTTGGCTTTTCCTGAGACTGACGATTCATCTACTTTTGCGAACTTCATTCTAGTGCTACTGGCTAAATGCCAAGCACGGAGCTGAATGCTAAGGATAAAAACAAGAATAAGACGTTGGGGATAACAAGGACATCCAAAATCTTGACTTCAAGCACAAACTTCTATCCTTTCACCGAGTTTACTCAAGTATTAACCCTCGACCCCATTAAGACCACCGGGCCATTGGCCATACCAGGTTTTCCACTGATCTTACCTTCACGTATTCATTTCCTCTTCACCTGAATTCCATATCCTAGTGCTGCAGCCACTCCTTTATAAACACTTAACTTCTCTCCCCATCCCTTGTGGGGCTCAGCTGGCAATCTCGCCCTGGTTAAAACCAACTGTCCGTCTACTCTGTGCCCGCACTGGAGAAGCTGAGCATCATTAAAATGAAGGAAAGAAGAGCAGAAGGGAGGGAGAGCGGGTAGAGGGAGGGAAAAAAGGGAGGGAGAAAGGGAAGGAAGGAAGAAAGGGGAAAGAGAAGGAAAATACACATACAACTCTGCTTGTTCAACTTCCAATTTATGACAATAAATCTCCAAAGAATACTCTGGTTGGCCAGATAATCCAACTATGTTTTCCTAAATGGACAAATTCTGCTTCCTGCTCTCTGAGATTACTATTTTATACCTTCCTTTCTCCCCTCCAGTCTCTGCCACCATCCCCCAGCTGATGGTCTTGCTTCAAAGGTCTTCGGGGGGGAAAAACGAGGTCGTTCTCAGACAGATGATTCTTCAACCCACTGCGTCCGGCAGCTCATACCCTGCCTGTGACAATGGGGGCCACGCGGGGGCTCCCTCTCTCCTTCTGGGCTTTGTTCCCAAAGCTTCTTATCTTCTCAAGAGCTTTGAGAGAAAAGAGGACAGAGGATGATTTAAGTTTTCTGGTTTCCGAGCAAATCGATGTGTTATTTTTCCAATATGCTATTTTTTTTCCTTTTTTTTTTCCCCCTAGAAGAAGCCTATGTGACTTTGGATAAGTGACCGAGCCTCTGGGTCTCGGCTTTCTTGTCTCTATGGCGGGCCACGTCCTCTGATTTCCGACAGTAAGTTGTGTAGGTATTCATCTCAGATGACTCAAAATAAGAAATTTTCAATGCAAAGACTATTTAAAGAGGTGTGGGCAGGGCTCAAGCGACAGACGAGATGAGGCGAGGCATCCAAAGGTAAGCCACAGTGGGAGGCAGCTATGTCCCCAAGGACTCAAAGAGCCGGGGTCCCAGGAGCTGGAGAGGCCGTTGGGAGGCGGGGCCGCCCAGAGGCGCCACAGCCCTGGAAGCAGGCAGCAAAGCAGGGTGGGCGGCGGGGCAGGAGAGCCTAGCCCCTCTCTGTCTTTCCACTCCTCCGATCCCCTGAAGCTGACTGCAAAATTCAGCGGAAACAGAGGTGCAGGGGCCGCCTGGAGGGGCGGGGGCCGCCGAGCAGGGCAGAGGGGATGAGCCTGGGCAGAGGCCGCCCCCATATAGACAGTAGCTGGCACCAAAGCCTTTCTCCCAAGGAAGTGCTGCACTTCAAGAAACAGACTTGTGTGGTGAAAACTCCCGTTACAGTGTTTCAAGGGGAACACCGATAAGACTGGAGTGTTCGACCTTCCACCTTGCCTCTGTGCTCGGAGTGCACTTTCCCCCGGAGAGTGGGTGGCTCAGAGGTGAGCCCGCAGCCCTGCAGGCCCCCGAGCTCATTCTGCAAGGCAGACTCCCAGAGAATCGATGTAGTTCGCAGACCGTGGTGGAAGCTCCGAGAAGGAAATCCGAACAGCTCTCAACTTCCTATGCTTCCATTGCTCCTCTTAAAGCCATGCCTTTCCTTCTCTTTCTTCCTCTTCTTTTCCTCTGCTTTCCTTTTTCCTTTTGAAAGAGAGCCTCGTGGTTGACTAATTGTTTAGCATAGAGCATGCATCTGATGCTGTCCTTGGAGATTCTCGTCTTTGCTTGGTCGCAGTCAATCAGCAGGCTTTGCTCTCAACAATATTAGCATCCAAGATGGTGAGATAAACAAGCTCATTAAAAAGCAAGTTGTTACACGAAGCAAACACCTTAGACTAATAAAGCTTGGCATCCTCTGTGGTACACCCAGGGAAACAGTATTAACAGCCTTGATAGCAGGCTGCATTTAAGAGAAAAGCCCAGAAGGCAGCTAGTTGATCCTGCAGAATTATTCAGGCAGCCTCGTCCACGTATGGCTCCCCGGGGAATGCTGGGCCGGTGAGCTTGGAGCTACAATGTTTGGACGGCACACTCACAGGTGGAGATTTTCACTCATTTAGAGGGCCTTTTTCACTCATTTAACAAACATCTCTGGGGTACCCATAATATGTATGCACAGGCTACTGAACACATACGGTGTCGTCCTCGCCACAAAGGGCTCATTCTTGTGAGGGACACAGGCTGGGTGACACAGCCATAAACAGACCCAGAATCCAGGGAGTTTAGCAAAATGATAGATTCCCAGCAAGAGCCCGTGGGACACAAAAAAGATATAATTAGCCCAACTGGGGTGGAATACAGGGTGGGGACAACTTTTGGGAGCCTGGAGCTTTTTTATTTATTTTAAGGAACAGTTAATACAACATTGTGTGTGAAGTTATGTCTACGAGCTTGATGGACTTTTCTTTCCAACCACTTGGAGACTGACTAAATTTATGGCCACCGTATTTTCCTAGACACCATATAACTTGATGCAACTTGGAAGGTGGTCCCCACCCCCAGGCCTAGAGCCATCCCTGAGGTCGGTGGAAAGCCTTGGCATGCATATGGCTGCCACACTGGTCCTGGCTGGAAGGTCATGTACTGAATGCCCGGCTAGAGAAGTTAGGAGTCCCGGAGGGCAGGACGCTGGGGACTCACTCGGGCCAAAGAGAGGAGTGGATTGAAATGATTAAGATGAGATTTGTAGGTTTCTATCTAAACTGGTATGCCTGAGGAGGAATTTTGGAGTTGCAAGGTCTCTCCGGGCCTTTCAGGGGAAGCTAGGACCTGCCTGATGTTGGCGACGAGTCCCAGAGTAGCTCGTCCATAACCGAAAAGATGGGTGTGGGAGGGAGAAATCTAACCTTTCTGGAGTCCCTACGATACGCTCTACAACTCTGACTGGTGTTTCACCTATTTAATGTTCCTATATCCCCATGAAAGTAGGGGTTTGGTATGGTTTGGTTTGGTTTAGGTTTTTTTTTTTTTTTTAAAGATTTTTATTTATTTGTTAGAGAGCGAGAGACTGAGAATGAGAGGGGAGAAGGTCAGAGGGAGAAGCAGACTTCCCGCAGAGCCGGGAGTCCGATATGGGACTCGATCCCGGGACTCCGGGATCATGACCTGAGCCGAAGGCAGTCGCCCAACCAACTGAGCCACCCAGGTGCCCGGTTTGGTTTAGGTTTTAAATCCCCATCTCAGGAAGGAATTTGAGGTTCCAGTGGGCATACAGAACTGGACCAAATCTCAGAGGAGATAAGAGATGGGAGGTTTTGAGTCAGGACCTAGCTGATCTTCCTTGTCCCCTATCTATCCCACAGATCCGGAGCTGGGCCTGGGTAGCATTTTGGCTCAGCGTTTGCTCCAAGGTAGCTGTGTTCCCATGATGTCCTTGGAGTATCATTCGACTGGGAGGTAAAGAATGATCATGGGCCAGCATGTTATTGAGCTGGACGGCCCCAGTCTGTGTGTGGGTTCTCCGGGGACTGCTGAGACAGACCCCCCCAGGCCCCGAATACCCCCGGGAAGCTAGTTAAGGAAGGAACAGCAAATCTCCAGGTCACAGGGTCAATGTAGAAGGAAAGGGTTGTGATATTTTTGCTAAATGTATTAACCTCTAAAGAAAGCAGAGATTTGGGCTAATTTTTCTAGAAAACATTCTTTTTCACTTGGACCTTCCTAAACGGGGGTTTGTTCTATTGATCTCTATTGAGGTTATGAGATTAGATCTTTTGCAGTAGGCACTGGATCATCTAAAAAAAAAGTATTGGATCTTTTGAAAGAGACATCATGTCTGTTTTTCTGTATCCATCGCCTTGTGTACCATACCTGGTAGATGTCCGGTAAGTATTTGCTAAATTAATGCATTCCAGGAACATTAACTAGAAAAGGCTATCAGTACCATGTGTGAGGTCATGAATGGTTTAGGGTGGGAAGGACAAGATCAGTGGGATCTAACATACCTTGTCACTGATGGAAACAGACACATGACATTGCTATGGACCCCTCATGTCTCCCCCTTCTACCCTCCCCACCTTCAATGCACTCCAAGAGGGAGGGAGGCAAACATGGAAAGAGACTGTGATAAAAGGCAGGAAGTATATATCTCCATTTACCTAGGTCTTTGTGGCTTTTTTTCATCAGTATTTTGTCATTTTTAGCACACAGACTCTGTACCTGTTTTGTTCAATTTATACCTAAGAATTTCATTGTTTTTGGAGTGATTATAATTGGCATTGCATTTTTATTTCAGTTTCCATATGTTTGCTGTTGGTACATAGAAATACTATTGATTTTTGTATGTTGGTCTTGTATTCTGCGATCTTGCTGAACTCATTCAAAACACTCAACTCAAGTGTTTTGGTGTATCACTGGGATTTTCTGTGTATCTAATCCTGTGATCTATAAATAGAGAGTTTTAATTCTTCCTTTTCAATCTGTAGGCCTTTCTAGGAATCATAAAAGCCAGATGATTTTCCTTGTTTCTGATCTTAGGGAGAAAGCACTCAGCCTTTCGTCATCATATACTATACTAGTTGTAGGTGTGTTTTATAGATTTCATTTATCAAGCTTGGTAAGTTTCCTTCTACTTTTAGTTCACAGAGAGTTTTTATTATAAACAGGCAATAAATTTTGTCAAATGTTTTTTCTGCATCTACTGAGATAATCATATGATTTTTCTTCCTTATTCTATTAGTGTAGTGGACCACATTGCTCGATTTTTTAAATGATGAACCAGATTTGCATGACTGATTAAATGGTTAATTTGCATGATTGGGATAAATTCCACTTGGTCATGATATTTTATCTTTCAAACATCGCTGGAATTGATTTGATACTAATTCGTTGAAGGTTTGTGTGTGTGTGTGCCTGGTCATGAGATATAGTAATCTGAACTTTCTTTTCTTAAAATAGTTTTGTCTGGTTTTGACATCAGTATAACGCTGGCCTCATAATATGAGTTGCAAAGTTTCTCACTTCTTCAAATTTCTGGAAAACATTATTTGGAGTTGGTATAATATCTTCCCTAAATGTTTGGTAGAATTCACTGAGTAAGCCACCTCAACTTAAAGTTTCTTTGTTGGAAATGTTTAACTACAAATTCAATTTTTTTAATGGAGAGAGAATTATTCAGATTACTTATTTTGAATGAGTTTTGCATCTTTCAAACAATTGCTTCATTTCAGCTAAGGTTTCAAAATTATGGATATAAAGTTGTCATAATCTTCCCATATTATCCTTTTAATATACATGGGACCTGCAGTGTTATCTTCCCTTTCATTCCTGATATTGATAATCTGTTCTGTCTTTTTTTTCTTGGGCAGCGTGGCTAGACGTTTATAAGTTTCACTGATCTTTTTAAGAACCAGTGTTTGGTTTCACTGATACTTTCTGTTGGTTTTCTCATTTCAGTTTCATTGATTTCTGCTTTTGTCTCCATTATTCTCCCTCCTTTTGCTTTGGGTTCAATTTGTTCTTTTTTCTTTTTTTTTCCTGCTTCCTTAAAGTATATGCTTATGTAATTTGAGACTTTTCTTCTTTTCTATGCAACTATTTAATGCTTTAGATTTCCTTGTAAACACTGCTTCAGACACATCCCACATCTTCTGATGTGTTGTTTTCTCTTACAACTTTTGCTGTTTATCCTTGCTGCCTACTTCCACAATGGGCCTACCTTTGGCTCAAAGCTCAGAGACAAAAGAGGGCAGATATCCCCAAAGCTCTCCCTTTCCGGTTATTTTTCACCTTTTGACGTCCCAACCCAACGTGCATGCTAATGGGAACTGTTCAAATTCCTCGAGCAGTTGGGTTTTTGAACTGTGTTTAGAGTTTTTCACTGTAATCAGTGGGCTGTGGCGCGATGGAGGGTAACGTCATTTTCATCTTGGCTAGCATTTGAAATCCTGTCTGATTCTGAGCTTCCGTCAGATTATCAAGTACAAAGCTGTGTGCTGAAAAATCCTTTTCCATATGGGACCGACTAAACCCCTGCATTACCTGCCCCCACCCCCCACAACTACTACTGCCTGAGGGAAGGGGCAGGGAGCTACTTGTAGAAGACGTCCTTTGTTCCCAAAGGAAAGCAACTGCCTCTCCTGCTTTCCAAAGGAATGGAAATCCCTAGGCTGCTTTCAGACTAGGAGAATGATGCGGAGCTTGCCTCTCTCCCTGTAGACATCACAGCCTAGAAGCTCTGGCTGGTAAGTGAAGAGAGAGGGGGGCAGAAGTCTCTCTGAATAAACGCTGAGTGACTGCTCTGGATACCCCAGTCGGAATGAGATCTCTCCTTGTTTCATTCTTGTGCTCTTGGATCAGACACTGCTCAGCAGGGAGCCTGCTTCTCCCTCTCCCTCTGCCACTCCCCCTGCTTGTGCTCCCTCGCACATGCTCTCTCTCTGGCAAATAAATAAATAAATTCTATATCCACACACACACATATATATATTTTTAAAGTAATTTTGAGGGGTGCCTGGGTGGCTCAGTCAGTTAAGCGTCTGTCTTCAGCTCAGGTTGTGATCCCGGGGTCCCAGGATCGAGCCCCACACTGGGCTCCCAGCTCAGCGGGGAGTCTGTTTCTCCCTTTCCCTCTGCCTCTCCCCCGGCTTATTCTCTCTCTCAAATTAATAAATAAAATCTCTTAAAAAATGTTCAAAAATAAAAAATAAATTATAAAATATATAAAATATAAAAATATATAAAATAAAAAAACAAAGAAAAATGTTCAAAAATAAAAAAGTAATTTTGAGCGCCCATACCCCAACACACACACAGATTATATAATTGTAAGAAAACCATATAGAATGCCTACTATGTGTGTTAGGCACTTCCCCAAGCCTAGATTAGAAGACAGATTATTGTTAATATAGCAAATAAAAATGAGTAAAACTCACTTTTGTCTTTTTTTTTTTAAGATTTTATTTATTTATTTGACAAGCAGCCAGAGAGAGAGGGGAGGAAGCAGGCTCCCCGCTGGGCAGAGAGCCCGATGTCGGGCTCGATCCCAGGACCCTGAAATCATGACCTGAGCCAAAGACAGAGGCTTTAACCCACTGAGCCACCCAGGCGGGCGCCCCTCACTTTTGTCTTTATTTGTTTTAGATAAAAAGCACATATTAACAGAAATTCTAATGTTTTCTTCTCACACCCCTATGGGTGTGCACCCCTTGGGTCGAACCCCACTTTAGTGAGCACTGATTTAATCTACCCACTGAGAACCAAGTGATGATCAGCCTTGTATTTCTCCCTGAGGACCTGCTGTGTGCTGGGGTTCCTCTGTATCACGGACGGAGGGTGAAGATTCCGAAGGAGAATTCGTGACATGCTAATAAGTTACTGGTATCTCTGGGGTCTCGCTGAGAGTAAATGGTCCGTCTGGGACTTCCTCCAGTCATCCAATTCTCTTTTACCCCAATTCCCCAGGAATGGGATTTTCTTCAGCCGATCGGGGTCCCATTAAGAGAGAAGTAGGAGGTGGTGGGAAAACCGGGGACCCAGTGCTGCAGATATCCTGGTGGTCGCTCTCATAGGAGGTGGAAGCGCCTGGAGGGTCACGAATCTCAGGAATCTCAGCTCGAAGGGGGAAGTCACCTTCTCCCTCCCTCTCCCTCAAGCTGGCGTCTCCACCTCCCCTCCCGGGGTAGCACCAGATGGACAAGTGGCTGCTCCCATCACTCTCTGCCTCTTCTTCTTCCCCTTGCCTCTCTGTCAACACCTATCGGCTCTCACCAGCCTCCTCAGTTCCAAGTTGTTCCCTGAAAATTCACTAATGAAATTCCAGTTTCTTTTGTAATTGTATTTTAACATGGTTCATGCTCTGGTACCAACCTTAAATCAAACTCTTTGCAGAAAGACTATCACAGGGTGACAAGCTCCTTTCTGCATGCCTCATTACTGAAACATTTATTCAGGGCTTCCTGGATGATATGAATGGCTGCCTCTCAGCGCTGCAATGACTTAATCCACTACAACCCAGGGATTTTAATTTCCTCTCCTGGGCTCCTCACTTTGGTTCCCTGCCTAGGTTTGTCCCTCCCTTTGGATGCATAGCTGTGGAGGGGGGGGGGCGGTGGGCCTTCACTTGGGCCTAGAGCCTGGAGAGGGTCTACTCTGGCACAGATCGTAAAAGCAGCCTTCCGCCCTGCACCTCGGAGGATCGTCCAGATTTTGGCCAGCTGGTTTTCTCATTATGATACCTGTTCTCTCCAAAGCCAACTAACTAGCAAATGTAAAAGTAAGCTCTTGGAAAGGGGAAGGCATGATAGCAGCTTCAATCTTCTCAGAGGCCCTGGCAAGAGACTTACATCAAGGCTACTTTATGAATCTTTGTTCAGCAGTTGAGAAAAACAGTGGACTCATCGGGGACCCCAGACATGAAAACAGGGCCACGAGAGTGAAGCCGCATGAAGACACAAGGGCGACCTGAAGATGACACGAGAAACTGCATATACTGGACAGAAACTTTTGTATGGGTTTCGCAAGGGTGAAAAATATCACTCCGAAGATGAGCGTAATGGGATGCTAAAGGGGATTTTCCTTTTTGCTCCGGAATTAGCAACTGGGACTCAAAGAAGACATGGAAGGTCAGGGGTCCACATGTTTTTTAAAGATTTTATTTGTTTATTTTGAGAGAAAGAGCACGATTGACGGGGAAGGATAGAGGGAGAGGTAAAAGCAGGCTCTCCAATGAGCGGGGAGCCCAATAGACTCAAGGCTCCATCCTAGGACCCTGAGATCGTGACCTGAGCCAAAGGCAGATACTTAACCCACAGAACCAGGCAGGCGCCCCAAGGGGCCACACATTCTAACAAGAGTCAGAAACAATGAGAGCCAGACGCCTCTTAAGTCTTCATAAGAGCTAAGCTGTCTTTGCTCAAATGTTTGTTGAACAGTTTGATCTCAAGGACAAGATTGAACATCAAACAAGATTGTTTCTAACCACTGTCTCCAATGCTCCTCAGCTCAGTCCCCATTTCCCTCCCTTTAGTGACACTGCCAGCAAACCCCATCGTTTTCCAGTCAGTTTCAGTTATAACAACCTCCAGGTCAGCTCAATTTAAGAGGCCCACCCCTCGCTCCAGCTCAGCTCGGACCTGTGGTCCCAACAGCCTGGAGGGGGAGAGACTTCTTCTGTCTCCCTCTCCTCTCTCTTCTAGTTCCAGCTTCATGGGGATTGGGATTGAGAGGCAGGAATGAGAGAGAGGGCAAGGGTTCTCCTAGGTTACTGGCCACTGTACCTGGAATGACCTTGGAGGTAGTGAGTTTAGGGACAGACCAAACCATAAGAGATCTTCAGAATTCAATTGGATATCCCCTAATCAACCCATTTGATGGGCTCTTACAGACGTAAGAGGTTTGTGGCCTAAGACGAAGAACTGGGCGGGAGCGCACGGAAGTATCTTAAGGGCTGAATAAATACAAGGCAGTCAAGTGCAGGAGCAGCAGGGGTGGGAGGTGGTGGGGGGGACTCAGACATCCCTCGGTGGCCTGGGAGGTGATGGCGATAGCTCAGCCGGTTATGTGGTTTTGTCCCAAACCTGATCATGTTCCACCTTAACAATTGAGACGGTATCTTCCAAAGTTGTTGGATGACTGAATTACCAAGTGAGGAAACACATTTTTAGCCTTGAGAACATTTACAATTAAGTATACAGATGTTCATGAAAATTAAACCCATACTATAATATATATATTTTTTAAGATTTTATTTATTTATTTGACAGAGAGAGAGAGATCACAAGTAGGCAGAGGCAGGCAGAGAGAGAGGGGGAAGCAGGCTCCCCGCTGAGCAGAGAGCCCGATGCGGGGCTCGATCCCAGGACCCTGAGATCATGACCTGAGCCGGAGGCAGAGGCTTTAACCCACTGAGCCACCCAGGCACCCCTGCTTTAGAGCATTTAAGAAGTCTTAAGTTTTATCTTTTTATAAGTTTAGTTTACTAGATCTGTTTTAGTCAAGCATATAGGGAAGAAGCTTTTTTGTTAAGTCAAACATCTGAGGAACTTCAAAGGGAAATTAAGTATATTTAATAGTTTAATGTATAAATGCAACTTAAGATATTTGGAGAAGTTAAACTAAGTTTGTAAATGAGACCTAATGTTAATCAAAGGCCCCCCGTAAAAAGCTATTGTTAATGATTGCTAGAACTATAAATAGAATAATAAGACATGTAAGCTGAATTTAAAAGCTGCACAAAGAGCCGATTTTTTCGTAAATGGAATATTAATTGTGAAGTTAAAGTAACCTCTGAATAATCTTTTCTGTGCACCCCATCTGCCCTTGACAGCCACCTGTCAGAGAGTCGTCTTTTGGCGGCTGCTTCCCTGGCTCGCGCTGACTGTCCCCCGAAGCCCCGTGGGGGGCAGGCTCAAATGCAGTCCTTTGGGAGTAGGGTGGGTGAGGGGGTCCCCACCCCCTAGCTCTCCAAACTCTGATCCAGTTTCTTCCAAGAACCTCCTGCAGTTCTGGCTGCTGGGGCTGCCTCAGCCCCAGCTCTGCTCTCGTCTTCCCC
>JAPYYJ010002529.1:0-12698 GCA_028533885.1 Nasua narica | reverse complement strand
GAAATAAGTCAAGCGGAGAGAGCCTATTATCTTATGGTCTCACTTGTGGAGCATAAAGAAAATCATGGAGGGCATTGTGAGAAGGAAAGGAAGGGTGAATGGGGGGAAATCGAGGGGGTGATGAACCCTGAGAGACTGTGGACTCTGAGCAACAAACTGAGGGATTTGGAGGGGAGGAGGTGGGGAGTTGGGTGAGCCTGGTGGTGGATATGGAGAAGGGCATGAATTGCATGGAGCACTGGGTGTGGTGCATGAACAATCAATCTTGTAACACTGAAAAAATAAAATAAACATATTTGGGGAAAAAATAATACTATTGTCAAAAAAAAAGAAATAATGACTGAAAACTTCCATAATCTGGGGAAAGAAACAGACAGGTCTAGAAAGCACAGAGACTCCCAAGCAATAAGAACCCAAAGAGAATCACACCAACACATATTATAATTAAAATGGCAAAAGTTAGGGGTGCTTGGGTGGCTCTATTGGCTAAGTGTCTGCCTTTGGCTCAGGTCATGATCCCAAGGTCCTGGGATCAAGATCCACATCAGACTCCCTGTTGTGAAGCAGGGAACCTGTTTCTCTCTCTCCTTCTGCCCCTCCTGCTCATCCTCTCTCTCTCATCCTCAAATAAATAAATAAAATATTTTTTTAAATAGCAAGAGTTAAAGATAAAAAGAGAATCTTAAAGAGAAAAATGAATAGTCAGATATGAAAGAAACCCGATGACTGTCAGCTGATCTTTGCAGTTTGAACTTTGCAGGCAAGAAGAAAGTGGCAGGGAGTCCCTGAGCAGCTCAGTTGGTCAAGTGTCTGACTCTTGGTCTCAGCTCAGGTCTTGATCTTAGGATCATGAGTTCAAGCCCTGTGTTGGGTGTAGATCCTATTTAAACTAAACAAAAAAGCAGGGAATGGCAGGATATATTTAAAGTTCTGAAAAAGAAAAACTTACAAGTAAGAATAATTTACCTGGCAAGATTATCACTCAGAATTGAAGGAGAAATAGTTTCCCAGAAAGCCAAAATGTAAAGGAGTTTAGCACCAGTAAACCAGCCTTATAAGAAATGTTAAAGGGTCTTTTTTAAGCAGGAAAAAAAAAGAGCCATAATTAAACATACAAAAATAATATGAAAGAAAAAAATCTCACAGGTAAAGGCAAATATATAGTAAAGGCATAGTATCAGCCCCTTAAAAAGTTAAGAGGAAGATTAAAGGACAAGAATAGTAAAAGCAACTGTAACTACAATAAGTACTTAAAGGATAAATAAAAGGATGTAAAATACGACATCAAAACCATGAAACTTGGGAGGGAATTTAAAAATTTAATGCTTTTATAATGCATTCAACCTTGAGTAACTATCAGATTAAAATAGACTGTGATAGATGATTGATAGATAGATAGATGGATACGAACTTCATGGTAACCACAAACCAAAAACCTATAATAGATGCACAAAAAAATTAAAGAAAAAGAAACCCAAAACAACAAAAAAGAAAGGCACCAAGCCACAAGAAAGAAACCAAGAGAAGAAGAAAGGAACAGAGAACTACAAAAACAATCAGAAAAAAATTTTTTAAATTACAATAGGTAACACCTGTAAATAATTACTTTAAATGTGAATGGACTTAATACTCAATTCAAAGACATGGGATAGCTAAATGTATAAAAAACAAGACCCATCTATATGTTGCCAACAAAAGACTCTCTTCAGATTTAAAGACACACACAGACTAAAAATGAAGGGATGGAAAAAGATAGTCCATGCAAATGGAGATGAAAAGATAGTTGGAATAGCAATACTCATATCAGATGAAATAACGTCATTAAATATTTATTTATTTATTTATTTATTTATTTATTTATTTATTTATTTGAGAGAGAGCATGTGAGAAGGGGGAGGGATGGTGGGACAGAATCTCAAGGAAACTCTTCACTGAGTGTGGATCCTGACATGGGGCTTGATCCCACCACCCATGAGATCATGACCTGAGTGAAACCAAGAGTCAGACGCTCAACCAACTGAGCCACCCAGGAGCGCCAAGACAAAATAAATTTTAAAACAAAGACTACAACAAAAGACAAGGAAAAGGCAACAAAAGCTAAAATAAACAAATGGGATTACTTCAGACTAGAAAGCTTTTTCAGAGTGAATGAAACTATCAACAAACAAAAGGGCAGCCTACTGAATGGTAACAGATATTTGCAAATCATACATCTGATAAGGGGTTAGTATTCAAATTGATAAAAAAAACTTACACAACTTAATATGAAAAAGCCAAATGACCTGATTAAAAAATGGGCAGAAGACTTGAATAGACATTTCCCAAGGAAGGCATACAGAAGGCCAACAGGCACATGGAAAGATGCTCAACATCACTCATCATCAGGGAAATGCAAATCAAAGCTACAATGGAACTTCATTTCACACCTGGCAGAGTGCTATGGTCAAAAAGACAAAAAATAACTAGCATTGCTGAGGATGTGGAGAAAAGCGAACCCTCGTGCATTGTTGGTGGGAATGTTAAATGGTATAACCGCTATGGAAAACAGTGTGGTGGTTCCTCAAAAAATTTAAAATAAGATTACTATATGATTTATCAATTCCCCTTCTGAGTATATATACAAAATAAATGAATGCAGAATCTCAAAAGATATCTGTACATCTATGCTCATAGCGGCACTATTCATAATAATCAAAATGTAGAAACAATCTGAGTGTCCATCTACGGAAAATGTGGTATGTATACACACAATATTGTATTATTCAACCTTAAGAGGGAAGGAAATTCTGACATCTGCTACAACTTGAATGAACCTTGAGGAAATTATTTTTAGTGAAATAAGTCAGTAACAAAAAGACAAATAGTGTATGATTCCTCTTACAAGAGGTACTTACAGGAGGTAGTCAAATCCATAGAGACGGAAAGTAGCTTGGTGATTGTCAGGACCTGGGGCATAGGAGAAATGGAATTATTGCAAGGTGAAGAGTCCTGGAGATTGCTTGCAAAATGATGTGAATGACTTAACACTACCAATTTGTACACTATAAAATGGTTAAAATGGCCAATCTTCTGTTATGCATAGTTTACCAAAATTAAAAATTAAAAAAAAAAATAAAGGTCAGGAAAATAGGCACCATTGAATAGGAGAGGAGAGCTCTGATAGACAAAGGTGCATAAAAAAGCTTCAAGAGCATTGTTAGTGCTGTTTTGTTCCTATTGCACAGTTTAACTAAAATGCAAAAATAAAATTTCTGGCATAAGTCTTTATCATAATCGAAAGGCCACTGGGGTCCTTTAATTATAAATACTTTGTGTCAAAACAAACACGTTCAGAACTTTTGCCTCTTTTATGTCACAGGCAACTAATAGAAGTTAGACTCTTGCAGAATCACAGGGCTGAAAAAATTGTTCACGATACTTGTTAAAATGGTCCTAAAGATTTTATTCGAGGGGAACTATCAATGATGGTATAGGATCGATACAGTGGGATTTTGTGGTAGAAAGAGAGATGGAACTCAACTCCAAATGTAAGGAAAAGTGAGAATTTATAGCCAAGAGGCAGGAAGGGGGAGGTCAGCAGAGAGATAATTACTAAGAGGAATCATCAGGGCTAAGGGAGGATTTTGGCTAACTGACTACAGGTTTTTTGGTGAAGCAGGCCAGTGTGATCAGATATCACCCGGGGGATAGAGGGGGATAAAGAACCCAATCAGATATTGAGGATGAACAGATATTCAGAATGAGGAGTTCTGGCTAACCTGACTTAGCAGGATTCTTGCTAAAATGGAACAATGCAGACACAAACATGAAGCCCCAAAGTCAAGGCCTCCTTGTGAAGAGAATTCAGAGAAGGCTGACTAAAGTTTGGTCAAAAGAGAATCCCGTTGTCACTGGACAATTTTACATTTGATCCAAAATTAAAGTTTGTACCGAAACCATCAGGAATATAAGCTCAGAACCTAAAATGATTTGGGTTCACAATTTAATCCATTGTGTCCCTAGAACTGGGGGCTATATTCAACTCTATTCTGAGAAAAATTGAGGCAGAGCTCATTAACGGTGATTGTTTCTCCTGTTGCCTTCCCTACTTGTTTGTAATTAACAATTTGTTAATGACTATACCTATAGCTTATCTACATCTTTTTTATGAAAGTAAATTCTGGTGTCAGTTTTAGGGCAAATTTTGAAACTTTGTTTCTTGTTATTATAGGCGAGTTTGAAAAGGAAAATAAGGGCAGGGCTACTTGAAAATAGAACTAACGCTAAGAAATCACTTGCTTTTTCTTTTGATAAGTGAAGTCTATTGTTTATAGGGAGCAGTCAAACAATTCTAGGAAGAGCCGAATTTTCCCGTGAGCTTTGTTTATAAAGGAACTGAATTTCCTGCCTACCCTCCCAAGCCCTTCCTGGGAAAAGGACATTTTCTGAATAGCTTCTATGTACTGGGTTAATGCTTTTAGATTAGACGTTTATTGGTTAGACAATTATTTAATAAACAATGACTACACATGAAACTGTCATACATTAGGGCTTGCGTGGACACATTTGAGTTATTTATAGTATGATAGTTTGGATAGAAAAGGTTGCTTGGGATAATGGATTGTACCAGTCCCTGGTTTGGACAAATACCAGGAGCTTTTCATATGGTTGCTGGGTGAAAAGGATGCTCTTTTCTGGTGGCCAAATGAAGGAGACAAACCATGAGAGCAGTTGCTTGGAACTGGGGTAAATTATTTTATTAATGTGATAATTTACTTTAAAATACTTCAGAAGGGGTGCCTGAGTGGCTCAGTTGGTTGAACATCTGATTTTGGCTCAGGTCATGATCCCAGGGTCCTAGGAGAGAGTCCCATATTGGGCTCCTTGTTCAGCAGGGAGTCTCCTTCTCCCTTAGCCCCTCCCCACCGTTAGTTCTCTTTGTCTCTCCCTCATTCTCTCAAATAAATGAATAGAATCTTAAAGTAAATAAATAAAATACTTCAGAATAAGCAGTGTGCTGTATGTGTTCAGATGCTAACTCCAATTTATGCCCTTCTGTGGTTAGCGAGCCAATGAATTGCCCTGCTGTCCAAGGATCATCTTCAGAACTGGTGATTTAACACAGGGAGCACTCTTTTCTGTGGCATAAAGGTTGGCTACATAATGAAGTCTGTGGAGTTTAAACTATGCAATGCATTAGGAGGAGGGAACAGGACCTGATTCCCTTGTATGAATAAGACATAATGTATGGAAGGTCCAGTAGCTCGTGTCAGCCATGCCTTTTTGCAGGGATTGAAACTGCTATATCTTTTCTATTTAGACCCCAGAGATCATATAATCCAGTTATGACATGGTAAATTGGGGCCCTGTTGGATGGCAGCTCATGTATTTATTCAATCCACATTTTTTGAACACTGGGTGATTATAAGGTGGGCTCTGTGCTGGGAGCTAAAGATAAGATGATGAAGAAGACCAAGTACCCAAGAGCAGGAGACAGAGGAGAAGAAACAGCTGTAAATAGGTCATTTTAATTTTACAATTACATAAAAAGTGCTATGGTAGGAATGACAAAGCACAATGGCAGCACAGAGAAGGGTCACTTCATCTGGTCTCAGGAAGTTAGGAAATAGGAAACTGAAGTAAGAACAGAGGCTACCATGTAAAGAATATCAAGTGAGAAAGCAAGGTTATTTTTTCTTTTAAGATTTTTATTTGTTTATTTATTTATTTGAGAGAGAGAGAGAGAGAACACTAGCAGTGGAAGGGGCAGAGGAGAAGCAGACGCCCTGCTGAGCAGGGAGCCTGAAGCAGGGCTCGATCCCAGGACCCTGAGATCATGATCTGAGCTCATGGAAGATGCCACCCAGGTGCCCCAGAAAGCAGGGTTACTTTAACAAGTATATATATGGTGCAAAAGCCTAGAGTCAAGATAAAACATGTGAAGCTTGCAGAATCAGAAGGAATTCATTCTAGCCATAGCAGAATCAAAAGCACTAGACAGCTAGAAAAAAATTCCATACAAGTTGAGTTGAACTCAAAGAAAAATTTCCTTCTCTTTTACTCATATTATCATTTTGAACTGGAACTCAGAGCCTCTTCCGGAAGACTTCCTAAGTGAGTTTTTATTTGGAAAGAAATTAGGGGCTAGAATTTTCGGACTTTACTGAAAAATCCTAATGAAAACAAGATTTGAGTGCTTTCTAGTTCCCTGTTCTACTGAGCAGACGCTTCCTGCTTCTCCCTATTCTTATAGCCTAGTCTTCTGTCAAACATGTTGTTCCTTGAAAATCACAGAAGTGAAAGGGGTAACTGATGGTTGTCCTTTGCATAGCTCTTATTATCAGCAGACTTGATCAACTATATTTTCGACTTAAGAGTTCTGCACATTTTCAGTGGGGTTGTTTATCTTTCCTCATTGATTTATAAGGGCCCCCTATAGCTTAATGAAATATTCTCATTGGGATATAAATTGTGAATTTATATCCATATTGCTATTTGTCTTTGTTTTTATCTTTCCTATGAATAACTTCATTATTTTCATGTAGGGGGATATGTTAATCTTTTTTATCATCATTTTCACACTGTCAAAGGACTTTGCTACTATGAAACTATTTTTTAATCCTTTACAATCTAATTTTCCTTTTAAAATCTTTGATACATCTGAAATTTGTTTTGGTATACGGTGAAAGGTAGACTCCAATGCTTTTTTTGTTTTCCAGATGGCTACATCTAGTCCAAATTCTCTTTATGGAATCACACTTTTCCCTTCACTAATGTGAAGTGCCAAATTTATTATATAATAAATTTCTTTTCTGAATTTTTGTTGAAATCCAAACTTTCAATACTATCTTATTGATGTTTGAATATTCAGGTGCCGGTACCACTGTGCTAATTGTTGGGGTGTTTTGACGTACCATTAGGGATACCTGCCCCTTATTTTTCTCTTTATACAATTGCATTGTCTATTTTTGCTTGTAGGTTTTCAGTGTACACTATAAAACAAATTTGTCTACTTTCAAAAAATGTTTGACATACTTGTTGGAATCATGTACATACATATGTACATATACATATATACCACATATGTCTTTCAAGGATTGGTATATTTACTTTGGTTCATTGTTATAAATTTTTCTGTTTTTCGGTAACATTTAAAATATATCTTTTTTTAAAAAAGATTTTATTTATTTATTTATTTATTTGACAGAGAGAAAGAGATCATGAGTTGGCAGAGAGGCAGGCAGAGGGAGAGAGGGAAGCAGGCTCCCCGCCGAGCAGAAAGCCTGATGCGGGGCTTGATCCCAGGACCTTGAGATCACGACCAGAGCTGAAGGCAGAGGTTTTAACCCACTGAGCCACCCAGGTGCCCCTAAAATATACCTTTAAGTGAATTTTAAGGATGCCTGGGTGGTTCAGTCAGTTAATCGTCTGCCTTCAGCTCAGGTCAAAATCTCGGGGTCCTGGGATTAAGCTCCCCATGGAGCTCCCTGCTCAGCAAAGGGGTCTGCGTTTCCCTTGCTCTCTGCCCCTCGCCCCTGCTTGTGCTCTCTCTCTCTCTCTCAAATAAATAAATAAAATCTTTTAAACAAAACACAAACAAAAATAAATTCATTCCATCAAAAATTAAGTTTGTCTTTATATGCCATGAGCTGATGTTTTTTATAATCATTTTTTATTTTGTTTACGATTTATTTATGTATTTGACAGAGAAAGAGGAAGAGCACACAAGCATGGGGAAGGACAGAGGGAAAAAGAGTCCAGCAGACTCCCTGTTGAGCGCAGAGCCCAACACAGGGTTCCATCTCACGACCCTGAGATCAGGATCTGAGCTGACATAAAGAGTTGGATGTTTAAACAGTTGAGCCACCAGGCACCCCATGTAGTCACTTTTTATTTTTAAACATAAATAAAATTGTGTGAAAATAAATGAAGTTGTGTGAAAGTGTGAAAATAAAGTAAATAAAGTTGTGTGAAAGTGGCATAATACATGTATTTCAAAAATGAGCACAGTATTACATTATTAAAACAAAATAAGCCTCATTTTATAATATCCTTAACAAGAAATTTAAGCCCATTTAGTTTTTTTCGTTGAGAAATGTCTTCCCTTCACGGAGTATCTTAAAAATTTCGGGTAGTGCAACAATTAATACTTTCCCAGCCACTTCAATTGCATTTGAAATCAATAGCGGATCATTTTTTTTTGCTGTCTCAATCTCTTTTTTTAGTCGATTTATCTCCTTATTCAACTCCTCAGATTTCTTTCCAAATCTTTCATTAAGCAATTCTTCTTGGACCTATAAAAGGAAGAGTCCACCTTTGAAAATCCCCAATTATCAAGATTCAGTCAACAGCAAACTAGGTGTCTATTTTTCCATCACTTTAGATTGTTCTTTGGGGGATGTCCAATGTGTCCATACTTTTTGACCTGGATAATGAGAGCATCCATGGTTTGTAACTTCCTAAGATGTCCTCACAACCATCTCTTGGCGGGGCGGGGTGGGGGGGTAGGTTTTGGAGCTAGATCAGACTTGAGAACTTTCTCCACCATGCACTTTAGCCCAAATGATGCTCTTTGGGTAGGAATACGGTTTTAATTCTAATAACTCTCAGTTCCACTTGAGGATGCATGTCCACAACCATCTAATAAAAAGTGGTAACTGCTGATTCTGTATAGAACATTGCTTATCAAGCTCCAGGTTGGACCAAGAAAAGATGTTCTTCTATGTTTTATAGTAATCCCAGGATATTCAGACAGATGGAGCAAGTTTTGGAACCTTTGGTGTCTTACATTTGTCTGGAAACAAATGCAGCAAGTTTTGGAAACTTTGGTGTCTTGCATTTCATATCAGACTTAATCAGATACTTTCAAGACAAAATAGATCTATTTCAGATCTCTCTGTTGGTTCTATAGGACTAGAAGACAAAGACTCTACCCGAGGAGATTCATGGGACCATTGCATAAACACCACAAATAGAAACCCACTTCCCCAAGGGATGTTATTTGTATACTCCAAAGTCTAGCACCGCAAAAGGGGCAGGAATAATATGGTTTTTAGGGTTACAGCACAATACAAATGGACTGAGGCACTTAGTAAATCATATGCCATTTGTATTTCCCTGTTGGATCATGATTTTGCTCAAAATTTTGTCCTTCTCTTTCTGAAGAATGAGGATCTGCCTGAATCCAGGCCAGACTTACCTGCAGATAGTGCTTCAACATCCCTTCCAGCATTACCAGAGAGTTTTCCCTTTCCTTCGTTATCTTCTCTTCCAGCTGGCCCAGGTTTTCATTGAAGCTCCTCTCTTGAGCCTCCATTTTTTGCCGTTGCTCATCTTCTTTCTGTTTTAGCCGCTCCTGTTCTTTCTCAGCTGCCTCCTTTTTGGCCCGCTCCACTAGCCCATGAAAGTTTTTAAAGGGAACAAAAGAACAGGTCAGTTCTGACCCTCCTAAGCTCAGAGACTAAACTGACTTTGCAATGGTGACTGGGAAATTTCTAATTTCACCAAATGGCTTTTCTCAGTGTGATATAGGCACTGCGTGGCTAGCTGATGTACCATCATCACTTGTCTTATTTTCAGATTTGA
Source organism: Nasua narica (assembly GCA_028533885.1). Classification (NCBI taxonomy): domain Eukaryota; kingdom Metazoa; phylum Chordata; class Mammalia; order Carnivora; family Procyonidae; genus Nasua; species Nasua narica. Next base: position 3,134 of record JAPYYJ010002529.1, on the reverse strand, counting down.
TCGAACAGAACATGTGTTCTGTGGCAGGAGAGGAGACTCTGTTGCAAGAAGGTCTTCAGGTCAGATGTGTCAGCATTCATTGCAGGAACCTACCCGTTCCACCATAAGCCGAACCCTCCCCTGTACCTGCTATGGCCATGGCTCCTCTATTAAGGGCTGTGTCTAACTGCACGATGGATTCCTCTATTGTTGCTTGTGACTGTAGGAAGTTCTGGAGGATCTCATTTGCCTGAGGAACCAACAAGGAGCAAATACACATCAGGCAACGAAGATTTAGTCTCTGTCTACAGAAATAATTGTTCAATAAAACCCCAAATATGATCCTGTAAATTGTGTATCCCTGAGTAATTCCCTTCCTTCTATGCCCACAGTATAAGTTCCAAGTCTATTGATGATAATGGAAAAACTCCATCATAGTCTGCCTAGTTCTTGAGACCACTTTCTCACTGAAACCCACCCAAACCCCACCATGGGTAAGAGACAATCACACTCATAATTCGACAAATACATTATACCTATTGTTTATATGTATTTGGATATTCTTTTCTTCTTCCTGGAAGCTCTTCTAGCCTATTTCAACAAAGATAACATCTATACATACTTCATCTTAAACTTCTACGAACTACCTTCTGTATAATTTCCTGAACTGCCATCTGAGCTTTGAATGGCCACCAAGGTACTGATTTGCCCTACTGGCTCCACCACTTACTGTTCGTATGACCTTAGGCAATTTATTAACTTCTTTGTGCATCACATTTCTCAAATGCATAATGTAGATAGGAGTATACCCAATTCATAATATTACTCTGAGGATTAAATTAATAATCCAACGAAAGCATCTAAGACCATGTGCAGTAAAGAAAGTTAGTCTCAGTGTGTTAACCATTCTTATCATCATCACCATCATCATTAGTATCTTTGCATACCAGTATGACCTTTATCATACCCTAGCCACTTCACTATTTGTCTGTATCTCTGGTAAAATCCTCAGTGTCTTGAGAGCAAAGTTGTGTCTCTAATATCTGCATTCCCCAAGGACTTAGCACAAATATTAACACCTGTTTCATAAATGAAAGAAGTGTTCCATTTCACCTGAGTTCATGATTATAAATCCTTTCTTTAGGAGGAATTAAATTTCTGGTATCTACAAGAGTACCTAAATAATTGTAGATATAAAATCTGAAAATGTGGACTTATTGTCTCGCTCTGATTTTTTCCCCATAATTGGTGCAGGAGTCTTAGATATTCAGAAGGAACAAAGATCAACTAACTTCACTCTACTGTTCAACCTCTTTCCCTTTATTCCTTACCTTAACTCCTTTCCTGGGCACAAGGTTATAGTCAAGTTCCACCTTTCTCTTTGCTTTTAAGTAGAGATCATGTCCTCCACAAATAGAGAAAGTTTTTTCTGAAATGCTTTTCTTTAGAGGCTCTGAAAGCTGCTTCATTATAGCCTGGCAATATTCAAAAGATGCATCTTCATTCTGCTGCAAGAAATATTCCTTCTTTTTCTCAATGGTGTCCTGCCAGGGAAATGTAGAGAAGTCCAATAGAAAGAAGCTGTTAGAAGGGAAAGTCCAAAGTCATCCTCTTAGAAAAAGCATCCGGATCCCCTAAGAGTAGACTGGAACATGGAACAGATCAGGAGTCAAGAGACTTTTAGTCTTACTTCTGACCAATTCTCTGTGTGACCTATGGAAAATCCCTTTAATTCCTGGGCTGGAACACACGAACTCCATGGTTCTTTTGGCTGTAGTATGATTAAAAGTGACCTAACCATCAACAATGAGCAATAGTAAGCTGAATTATGGCTGGAAGTAGAATTTCCTCAGAGAATTTGTGTTGCTATGGATAAAAATGCACATTCAACAACCCCCTACCGCACAACTCAATCATCTGGTAAAGACTAAAGCGTTCTCTTACCAGAGTTTGGAATTCTTCGTGAATTCTTCTAATAAGAATTTGAGTGTGTAAAGAAAAAGAAATAAACGTTTCCCCTGCTCTTGGAAATTATAATACAGTGGACTTTCTGGCATGTTTTTAATATGAACAAAGAGATTTTTTCATTCGTAGGCTGGTCATAGGCTGAGACAATTTCCAGTGAAGGTGCCCATGGTAATTAATTGTCTCCCAAATTAAATTGTCCCCTAAGATTTTCTTCCTCTGATGTATACTCCTTATATAGTCCTGGATTCAGTGAATTTGGTGAATTTTATTCCAGTAGTTAGACTATGTTATATGGTACAAGTTGACTTTAAGAAATGGAGATAACTAGGGGTGCCTTGGTGACTCAGTCATTAAGCATCTGCCTTTGGCTCAGGTCATGATCCCAGGGTCCTGGGATTGAACCCCGAAACGGGCTCCCTGCTTGGCAGGAAGCCTGCTTCTCCCTCTCCCACTCCTCCTGCTTGTGTTCCCTCTCTCACTGTGTCTCTCTCTGTCAAATAAATAAGTAAAATCTTAAAAAAAAAAAAAGAAAGAAATGGAGATAACTAGAGGGTAGAGGTGGAGAAGTCTTAGTTAAGAACATGAGCTCTTTTAAAGCAAAGAGCTATCCACAGGAAATCCAAAAAGCTAAAACACAAAAAGAATTTGATGTGTCATTGTTGGCTTGAAGTAGAAAGGAGAACATGGAGGTATACAAAAAATGCTTCAGCCCCTGTCTGGAAGCCAACAAGAAGGGGAAGAGTCCTACAATCAAAAGGAAGTTGATCCAGTCAACAACAGGAATGAACTTGGAGCCACTCCAGAGCCTGTAGCTGAGAGCTCATTGTGGCCAAAATCTTGTTTGCAGTCTGTGAGCAGAGTATGGTACAATCCTATGCCTACCTTCTGATCTACAGAATTGTCAGCTTATATAAATTAATGGTAATTTTTCAAATGTGGCAATAGAAATTTAATAAAATGCCCATCTTTTAGTAAAAGGGTGAACAGTAACCTGGTAGAGCCCTGTCACTCACAAGAACCCAGGCTCTGTCGACCATGAGAGGTAGATGAGTCACAGAGTAGGAAAAGAATGCACCCTAAGCATGAATCCAGAAGGGCAGGAATCAGGAAGGATAAATACTAAGACACATTACCACCAGCTTTTTCTGGAACTCTCGCTTGTCATCCTTGAAGGAGTGCTCCATGAA